>QFEC01012764.1:0-15400 GCA_003316585.1 Gomphus bonarii | reverse complement strand
CAGAGACACCAAGGTAAGAGGAGATGTAGTGGCTAGAATGACTGGTTTTGAGCAATTAGATGATAGAGTCAACTTTAGCAGCAGAGAGAGGCTTCATGGTTCTGAACAAGGGATGTTTGGCTTTGTTTGGAAAGAAACAAACTATAAAAAGGTTTACACAATGTCATGTGACTTGTCATGTGACTTCCAGCCCTGTATATACTATTTATTGCATTAATAACTGTGAGGGACAAAACCGTTCAAATGCTTCATTTTTTTAAATAATTAATATATCAATGAATATTGAGGGTTACATAATCATATTATTGTGACCACAATTTCAAAAGCAGGGCTATCTCCACTAATTATGTCATATTTTTTGATTATGCAATCATCCTGTTATTTACAGTACAACACAAATGTTCAAAACACTTGAATGGTTTTGTCCCCTACTGTATGTCCCTCTTGACTCCAAGCTACAGCATGACATTGTCAAGGCATACCACAATGCAAGCACCACTGGTCATCCTGGTTGCTGGAAGACAACTGAACTTGTGTCTCAGAGCTACTGGTGACCTGGAATGGGATGGTATATTGCCAAATAAATAAAGGCCTGTGACCTCTGCAATAGGACCAAAACCTTCCCAACCTCCCCCATTGGCAAACTCCTCCCCAATCGTATTCCAGACCACAGATGGCAAGTAATCACTTTTGATCTAATCACAGAACTCCCTACCAGTTGTGGCTACAATGCCCTTCTCATCACTGTAGATCGCCTCTCCAAGCGTGCACATATCATTCCCACCACATTGGATGTGGACTCAGTAGGAATTGCCAGACTTTTCCATGACCATGTTTGGAAGCTCCATAGACTAACAGAGGAAGTCATCAGTGACCATGGCACCCAATTCATCTCCTAATTCATGCGAGAATTAAACAAGCTCCTAGGTATCAAGGTTGCTGCCTCCACAGCCTACCACCCACAATCTGATGGCCAAACTGAAAGGGTCAACCAGGAGATTGAGCAATACCTCTGACTCTTTGTCAACCAGCATCAAGATGACTGGTTAGATTGGATTTCTCTTGCTGAGTTTGCATACAATGATCAAATTCACTCCATGATGCAGACTACTCCCTTCCTGCTTGACAGTGGTCAACATCCAAGACTTGGACTAGAACCAACCCAAGAAACCTGATTGGAAGCACTGGATGAATTCACCACTCGCATGGAAAAGGTCACTAACAAAGCTTGCTCTGTCCTATCAAAGGCTGCAGATGACATTGCAAGGTTCTATAACCTACATCATCAGGCTGCTCCCACATACAAGATTGGTGATAAAGTCTGGCTAAATACACAGAACATTACCACCACTCACCCAATGTAGAAGTTGGATCATAAATGGTTGGGTCCTTATGCAGTGAACAAGGTTGTATCACGATATGTCTATGGCCTCCAACTCCCACCATCTTTTGGTTGCACCCATCCTGTCTTCTCTGTCAACCTCCTATGCCCCTACCAAGAGGATCCAATCCAAGAATGACATGCTCAACCCCCCCCCCTCCTCCTGTTATTTGAGACAGAGTCCCTGAGTATGAAGTCAAGAGGATCCTAGACAGCAGGATCTACTGAGGATGACTAGAATACCTAGTCCATTGGAAGGGTTATGGAACTGCAGATGATTCCTGGCTACCTGTGAAGGACATCTCTGGAGCAAAGTGACTTGTCATGGAATTTCACCAACAGAACCCTGAAGCCCCACAATGCATATCAGCTACTCTATTTGCCACCCTCCCCTTTCAAACTCTAGAAAACTTCATGGAAACTCCCAAGCAACATCTCTTTGATTGGACAGAAGGAAGGAACCTAGCACATGACACTCTAACCCCAAAAAAATAAGCGACACTCCACCTGACATCTAATTCTCTTCATTTACATCTCTTTCCATTCAACACTTATATATAAATACTGCTATCAACACTTCTCCACCCACTTGATAACAAGCAACCCTCATTACTACAACCTGTCCAGCCAATCCAGCTAACAGAGTCTCATCCCACCTGAATACTACCCTATATCATTGCACTGGTCTATTGACCCAAAGGACATTAGACAAATCAAGAGACTCCTCAAACTCCTAGCTCTACCCTAACCCATCTTCTCCATTCCCTGGCGAAAGAAACCTCTCACTCATCAAACCTATGAGGCTGGAGATGTAATATTCCTTGGCCAAGATTCAATCCCCTGCACATTTGAGGGATTCACTGGGAGGAGGACTTGCAACACTGTAGGGGAGTATGTGTGAGAGGCATCATTCAAAACCTACAGCAATCCCTTCAGTGCCTACGGCAATCGCTGCTCAGATTGTGAGTTTGCCCTCCAACTGTACCCTAGGGTAGAACTCAAGCAGGACCTGACCTGGATCCACCCCTCACTCTGGAGGAGACTGACAAGATGTGTTAGTGGGTGCTTCTGTTAACAATCTCAACAAAATTCCATGTCAAGATGCCATGCATTGAGAGGGGGGTGATGTCAGGGTTCAGCTTGGAGTTCAGTTTGGAGTTCATCATCAGTTTGTTGTTTCCTGTTTATGTCTTTCCATGTCTTTCCATGCCTTGCATCTGTGGATTACATAATAAGCACCATGCCAGGGTATATAAGTGTGACTGATGTAATGGTTACCTCTCAGCTTGATCTCTGAGGATTACTACTACACCAGGTGGAAAATCCCCTTATCAGCTCATTAATATTGGAGTATCTTGTTGTTGTGACCTTGTCAATAGCATTGCCCTCACACTGAGAGATCATACACTAACTCAGTCTTTGAAGAACATGACACCCTACCAGGCATACTATGGGTAAAAACCAGATGTTTCCCACTTGAGGGAATTAGGGTGTCAAGCCTTCATCCTGATACAATCTGAAAACTGTCAGAAAATTCACAGTCAATCAGCAGAAGGCATACTTGTGGGATACTCACTGAACTCCAAGGCCTATAGATACTACTATCCAAAAACTGGTAGAATCATCACCTCCCAGCATGTTACCTTCATCAAGTCACAAGATGACACACCTAGACTTTACAGACCTGGGGTTGAGGTCCAGAATGATAGGGACCCAGGTGAACTCCTTGAATCGATTGGTGAGGGAATAGATCAAGGGGGAGCTCCCCAGTTAGAAGACTCCCTTCCAGAACATAGAGAGTCTGCCATGGGGGATGATGAACAAGGTATACAACCAGAGAACAATATTGGTGATCTGGTCCCACACCTAAGATGATATACTTGAGTATCAAAACCATCAGCAGCAGGCACTGCAATGAGAAACATCCTCACATGGACAAAGCCAAGTGTACTATGCACAGCCTCCCAGAAAATATTGAACTGGAGGAGTTCATGGATCTGGCAGGGGGATCCAGACACCTATAAGGAGGCAACATGAGCATATGATCCACCTGAATGGGAAAAAGGCTATGATGATGAATTGAATTCGATGAGGTGATACAAAGTCTGGACACTGGTTCCCCAGGATTCTGTTCCAGAGGGACATTGCATCTTAGGAAGCCAATCTGTTTTCCTATAGAAATTAAATGAGAAGAATGAGGTGACCAGGTGCAAAACATGTATAGTCACAAAAGGGTACTCACAAATAGAAGGTGTTGACTACACAGACACATTCACTCCTGTAGCATGCCTCAAGTCAGTACATGCTGTGCTAAGGATTACCACCTCACTGAATTGGGAAATACATCAATTGGGAAATACATCAATTTGATGTGAAAACCACATTCTTACATGGTGATCTCACAGAGGACATATACATGGAACAGCCCAAAGGAAGGAAAGAGAAAAGGAAGGAGTCCTGGGTATGTAAATTGCACAAATCCCTGTATGGACTGAGACAAGTAGGTAGATGCTGGTATGCACAGTTATATGGGGAGATGTGTAAAGCCAGATTCATTAGAGTCAGCATGGATCACAGTGTCTTCATCAAGAGAAGTGACTTGGGACAGGCCATGACTACAGTCTACATCAATGATATGGCAGCTGCTGCAAGTAACCCCAAAACCCTTCAAAAAAACAGTCTTAGATCTTCAATGGATCATCAATATTGTTGACATGGGACCAATTAAATGGTTCCTTGGCATGGCAATCACACATGACCATATGAAATGCATGATCTCTCTCAAAGTGGTTACATTGATATGATTTTGGCACATTTTGATATGGATGAGTCTTACACTGTCTCCATGCCTCTTGACCAAAATGTTATACTGTCCAAATCCATGTCACCAAATTCTACCAAAGAACAAAAAAAAATGGCAAAAATCCCATACTTTGCAGGCATTGGGTCACTTATATATGCCTCAATGGCAATATGACCCAACATCACATATGCCATCAACAAATTAAGCCAATTCAATGCAAACCCTGGTCTACCTCACTGGACTGCTTTACAGCATGTTCTTTGCTATCTCAAGAAGACAAGGACTTATAGCCTCACTCTTGGGGGTCATGCTAAACCGCTACTTATAGGATATACAGATTCTGATTATGCTGGATGTGTTGATTCATGACACTCCACTTCAGGATATGTTTTCACTCTTGGATGTGGTTCTATTTCTTGGAGCTCAAAACATCAGCCACTTGTAACAACTTTGACATGTGAAGCTGAATACGTCGCAAGCTGCCAAGCAACAAAAGAAGCCATTTGGCTACAGACATTTCTGGACCTATTAGGTCACTGACAGTCTACTACTGTCATCCATAGTGACAATGTTGGTTCTATCTCCCTGACAAAAGACACCACTTTTCATGCTATATCAAAACACATTGATGTGGAATTATACACACAAGTGTGTTACTGCAAAAGATGTTACATTCAAGTATCTACCAACTGCAGAAATGCCTGCTGATATCATGACCAAGGCCCTACCCTGCCTCAAATATGAGAAATTTGTATCCATGCTTGGATTATCAAGTCACTGTGATAACTCACCATTACCATAGTAAGGGGGAGTGTTGAAGTATGAGTTATGAGTAATGCATATCTGACTGTGAGTCCACTGACTGTGCAGTCATGCTTATTGTTTCATGCCTATTATTTGAGTCCACTCTCCACATTCACTGTAGTATAAATACTACTCACTTTCCTCCATAGCACCTCAGTCTGTTACTTACAATGACTGAGGTGAGTTAGTTCTATCCACAATCCATCTATGACTTTATACTCATGTATTTAAGATCACTGTTCAGGTACTTATATATCACTCTGTTACTTACAATGACTGAGATCACTGTTCAGACTCTAATACTGTGATCCTCATGGCACCAGTGATTGCAATGGTTGCTATCCTTTGTATCAATATCAGCTTGCACACTGTGCCTACCAACTCAGTCACCCTCTTTTTCCTTGCTTGTCACCAGACTAGGGTAAACCAGATATCAGCAGTATATGTAAGTTTTGGTACTGCCACTGCTATGTAGAGTTACCTCATATACTTGGCTTGTACCCCTGTTGAGGGCTTAGATAGTCTGTAAATAAGTAGGGTCCATTTCAGCTTGAACAAATTCAACATCAATGAACATTCCAGTGGCACCACTGTCAAGGAGTGTATCAATTGCTAGAGAGCATCCAGTGTTAATAGACTGAACCTTCAGGGGGATCTTGGTGCACTGGCAAGTGTCAGTAGGGCATATCTAAAGAAGGGAAGGGGACTGCTCTTTAGGGTTTGGGGTGGTGTAATTGATTTCAGGCATGACTGGTTGGGTTTCAGTTTGGTCTAGGTTAGCAATGGGCGTAGCATGTCTCTTGTATTCCCTAGTATACATGTTTCAAGAACTGAAAACTGATTTGTCAAGCAGGGCATGTCTTTCACTGCTAACTTGCCTAAAAACCTGTTTCCCTTCTTTTTTAGAAGTTTGGACCTTTGCCTTCTGTGCTACCTCATGAGCATCTAGAGTAGCTGCTACCAACTCTAAGATCATATCTGTAAGTGTAGGTCTTGTGAGATTTATACAGACATGTTCCTTTTAGGGCTCTAGGCATGCTGGGAAGATATGACCTTGCTTGCCACAGTTGTAGCACATCTAAGTCTCAGTGCATTGTTAATTGGAATTAATGTCCATGGGTGTAGCAGTGCTGGGTGTGGGTATAACAGGAACAGTTGTAGCATGGGTTGGAATGGTATGGTGGGAGCTATGAGGTGTTTATGCCTTCTTAACCTCCATAAGACAGTGATAGTTGCAGTCAATCTGGCATGTAGCTTCCTTCCATGCCTCGAGATTGGATGGGAGGAACAGTTATACATAGATCTTGTCTAGAATTATTACTGGAAGTCCTCATATATAGGCATCCTCTAATACTTCATCATTGAAGCCCGTTCTCCCTACAAGTATTTCAAATTGTACAGTATAATCATTTACTGATATGCTAGATATCATCTTAAGGTTGTGCAGTTTGGTATGGGCTGTTCTAGCACAATCAGGATCTCCAAAAGCTCCTTCAACCTGCTTAGCAAACTCATCAAAAGTACTTATTGAGGAGGTTCTATCAATGATAGCTTGGGTCTTATTTTGTGCCCAGATTACTGCAAAGCCTCCTGACATGAACAAGAGGGCATATAGCATTTTTGTTTGTTCATCTGGGAATGATCTGGTTGAAGGGTGATAGAGAGTTTCACAGCATGAATGAATCCTTCTATGTCAGCCCTATCTCCAGTGAACTTCTCTGGATCAGCAACTTTGATGGAGGGGGACTGGGTACAGGGATGTGGGTAGTCAAGTGTCAGGTTGCTGCAATTGCAGCAGCTGAGGCAGCACTAGTCATATTGTTGTGCATAGCACTCAAATGGTCTTGAAGTACTTCATTCTAGTGCTGTAGGAGTTCAACTTAGTTTGCCTGGGTGGCAAACATGTTTCTGAGGACAATCCCAGGTTCACCTAGGGACTCCCAATATTCCTCTGGGATTTAGTTTGACATGTTGTAGAAGTGGAAGATAAGAGGAAGTGTGGGGTTGTCTTTGGTGGAGCTTGATATTCTGAGAGGGTGATGCTTTGACAAGGCCATAATTGCAAGATACTCCAGTTATTATGAGCTGATTGAGACTAATCCAACTGGTATAGTGGTAATCCTCAGAGATCAAGCTGAGGGGTAACCATCACACCAGTCACAACCCTATACCTTACTCCAGTGCCTATTATGTAATTGGAAGATGCAAGGTATGAGAACATAAACAGAAAATGATGAACTGAATAGATGAACTCCAAGCTGAACCCTGACAGACCATCAGACTTGATGTTGAGGAGTTTGGTTGTGGAAAAATATTCCAGGTTTTTGTGGTCAATAACAATGTTGATTGCTTTGGAGGAGGCTTCAAGGTAGTGATGCCAGCATTTGATGCACAAAATAATTGAGCATGCATTCAAACCATATATCCAGCGCCAGCGCCACCGAGCCCAGTTCAAAGCCATGCGGAGCGAATGTTGGAATTGGATAAAGTGGACGTGCGGCTGGCATATGAGGCAAATTGGCAGGAGAATCCACGGGCGCGGACGGAGGTGGAGGTGACGGTTTTGAAGAGTCTGCGTGGGGCGGAGAGGATGGCGGCGGAGGGGAGGCTGCGGGGCCTGTTTCCACGGGAGATGAGGATTACGACCGATACCCCCCCGAAGGAGGGGCGGAATTATGATTGGAGGCCGTCGGATATGCGGGGTGCGTAGAGTGGCTCTCGATAGCGGGATGGACCCGCTTTTTCTGACACTCACACTCTAGAAATCGCGCGATGCCATATACTTTAAAGAATTAACCTTGCTTGGCCCGCTACTGACTCGATGCTGGTATCTGGTATGAAATGATGCATGCCCGTCCTTGGGGGTAAACACATCATTCACTCGCTCCCATGAAATAGAAATGTGACACTCATGACTCGCCACTCCCATAATAACTCCCTTTGCTGACCCTCACACCCTCACCCAACCACATGCCAAATACTGTGTAGCCCAAGTCCTTCATTATGATCAACACCTTTCGGATGGGAGGATGCTGTGCCTTGGGGTTGTATTTTGCTCAAATTTGCCACTGTGAGACACTTTGTACTCAGTCATCTATTTCAAACAATGACCCGATGGGGGAAGGATCGCATTAGCGGCGGTGGTGACATATGCGTTTGATGTGCCACAAACGATACTCAGACTCGCATATACTTCAATTCCTCTTTTGTCCGTGTGAGTACCTTTGTTTTGATATATCTATATCTTTCTATTGAGTCTAATTTATTGTTCTCTTTAGTATCCATTGATGATCACTAACAACCGCCGTGGACGGAACTTGCCAACGCAAATCCGTCAAACATTTTACGGGCAGTCGGATTACATTCTAGACATTATACTTCCCCCTTTCCATACCCTCAATAACTTATTCGATTCTTATTATCCCTCGTACACCCTTGTTCAACCGGGGGCTAGCACGCCACTCGTGAGCCAACCAACGTACACGGAGACGATAATCCAGGTTGTCACTGAACTCTGTATAGTAGAATGCATGGCTGGACGAGTTATGCGCGGCAACGAGGGTAATTATCGACCACAACATTGACGTTGCTAGGACGGTCTTTGTAATTCCAGAAATTGATGATGACCAGGCGAGAGCCCTCTAAGTGTGTGACTCAATTTATATTATGTTGCATTCCATAATTCATTTGTAACATATTCAACCAGCCACGCATGTACACAAATCCGTCTATATGTTTCTACGAGCGAGGCACACTGTCATCACACTTCTTTTTTCATTTCAATCTTATTTTGAGGGGAAGGAGATTTCTACAACACTGAATATAAGTTCCTCATAGCACTGAAATTCAGTACGATATTTCTGATATAATTGTGAACTGATTTAAAGTGACAAAGTATCTTATAATCTAGTGCGAATAGACCTGGTTTTAACACCTTATTTTTCTACAGTTCATATAACGATGTAACTTCTGTCCCATTTCCGTAACCACGGGTCCAAAATCCTCTATTAGATTCTATCAGATACGGGTGGAATCGGATTTAAGTATCTCCAATAAAACCAACCCTCAGCAGGCTAGTAAAAAACTTAATTAGACCCGTAATGCAGAGAGTCATACATGTAACCAATATTTATGTTTGTAACTATCAATATCATGTCATATTCTTGTGACGTAAAGAAGAGAACACACTGTATCCACAGGTCCAAGGCATGTAATGGAGTCGATGATTAGAACCCATGTAAACAATATCGTTTTTTCGTTTATCCCGCTTTCAATTTACCATATTCTGGTGACGTAACGATCAGAGCGCACGAGAGCACTGAGGGAATTAAAACCATCCACGACGAAGCAGAGCCAGCTCGTGTTAGCTAGTCATTTGCATCTAATATTGGTCACCCGGTTCGCAATGGCAACCCTACCTCCCTTAGTAGAAGTTCTTTCTTCTCCAGGCACAGCGGATTCCCCACTAGCTATAGCCCTTTCAACACTATTTGAACAATCCCACGTCCTCCTCTCCCGACTTGTTCCCGAGCTCTCCCAGTCCCTATCCCAATCTCCATGCCACATCTCGTATTCCTCCCTCATAGACCTCGCTATCGCCACCATATCCTCCTGGGACCCGGAGACGAAGGCAGCATTCATCGCAGGCCACCCTCGCATTGGCGAGGTCGCTAACCTTTCACATCTAAGTCAACAGGAGCAGGCCACTAAAGCCACTCCCCCTGACGTTTTATCCCGGCTTGCTTACCTAAATGAGGTGTATGAGAGAAAGTATCCCGGGCTCCGATATATCACATTTGTTAATGGGCGATCAAGGGCTGAAATCAGAGATGAGATGGAGAAATTTCTGGGTGTTGGTGAAGATGGTGGTGTTAAGGGCAAGGTTGAGCATGTTGAGGTTGGAGGACTGGAATGGACGAAAGAGTTAAATCGCGCAGTTGTGGACGTCGGGAGGATCGCGAAGAGTAGATTGGGGTCACTGAGCGTTGTGTGAGAACTGGTACCTTTGGGATCATCAGGTGTGTTCGAAATCCTTTGCGACCGATCATACCTTAATTGTCTTAGATGGGAGCAATCGAGTATCCGTTACAGTCGTGGCGGAATTACTTCCATAAATGGTCGCAACGGACGGTGGAAGCTGGGTATAGTCAGGCATTTTCTTGGGTTGTTATGGGAGCGACTTGGAGTAGAGCTTAAGTCGCAAAAAATATTACATTCCGTGCTAACAGATATTATCTTTGACCTGCACCTCGGTTTGTGACCTTTCGGGACATCACTTCGCTATGGCGCTGGATGTACTCTTCCCTATTCTCTTTATCTCCGGCAGGGACGTAGGTTGGCTTGGATACGGCTTCATGCATTCGCGGCACATGGCTCGGGGTTGCCATATGGACCATACTATCTCATTTACCCATTAGTTTCGTAGTAGGTCTTCATCGGACCTCATTACCTGGTGCAATTCTGTCCCTCTTGCGATCTAACGGACACACCTCGATTATGCATTGCTTTCGTCTAAGCTCTTTATTTAATTGGATCAAACGGTAGTCAACATGAAGATATTTACTTATCGCTATCCTGCGAACCAGGTATAAATGGCTCTATGCGCAATACTATAAGAGACCCTACCTTTTGTTGACTGTAACAAACACTTCAGCATCCTCTGGCCATGTTGTCATTCTTTATTGCCACATTCGTTACTTTATCATTCGCGACTTTCTCTACGACGGCGTCTCATTGTAAACATCGTTACCAACCACCTATGCCACCCAAGAGTAGTACGTCAACTACATCAACTACTACAAGCACATCAACTACCAGTAGCGCATCAACTACGACAACTACTGGTAGTAAACCAAGTCCACCAGCTCAGGCTCCGGGAGGCTACTGGCAGCAACCGACTGGCAATGCGTCGTTCACGGTTTATGCGGGGTGTGGGACTCCAGCTTGTGGGATCCCAGCTACGCAGGGGTATACAGCTGCCATGAACCAGAGGGCATTCGGAGCTGCAGGGGGTCAAGGTGCAGGAGATGCTTGCGGGCGTTGCTTCGCAATCTTTGGGGAGTCGGATCCCTATACGCTCAGTTTTACGGGACCATTCAGTACTATCGTCGTCAAAATCACCGACCTGTGTCCGAGTGCATCAAATGAAAACTGGTGTGGACAGTCACGGGAAAAACCCCTTAATCAAGTTAATACACCCGTTCATTTTGATCTTTGCTCTGACTCGGGTGCAGCAAGTGCATTTTTCCCTGCTAGTGCGTCGCCTCATTGTTATGTATAGAGTCCCGAGATGATAACTATGGATTCTGCTGTAACAGACCGCGGAGCGTTGGTAGGAAAATACACTGAAGTATCATGCTCTGAATGGCATGGTACTGATGGGAACTCACTTTGGAATGGTGCTTGCCTGAAGGGCGAGAATGTCGGGAACTGGCCCTCTACAGGATGCGGAAACCAGGGTGAATTGGTCCTCGTGTTTGTCAATGCTAATTGCTGAAAGTTGCTCTCCAGGTTCCGCTCCTTGAGAATACGATTCGGATTTAGTTTGCAGGCAGGACCTGTGCAAATTCCTGCGGGATTTTTAAACAAGTAAATATTAGCTCCTAACTACTCCGAAATCACTGGTGATGGTTATGAGGGAGCTAGGATCCCCCAAAAAGCTATAATTAAGCTTAGTGAGATGAAACTAAACAAACGTAGTCACATCTTCTTTGGTCAGACACATGAAATTTCTAAGCTTTCCGCAGGTTTCCCTTGTTTGGGAAAGCTTTGTAATGCTCTATTGGAACTTGTCGAAAAGTTCGAGTCAGAAACATGATTCTAGGTCAAGAAAACTGATACTATCTATTTTTGAGGCTTACAATGAGTGGAATTTCACTAAGCTCTATTTCTGATGGAGGCAGCGTTGAATCCGGCTGATTTACTGAACATGAGGGGGCCGGGGGCGGGTGAAAAGCCGTGAGCCCCTGGCCTCAGAAGAATCCAATATTGAGAGGAGAATAATTCCTTTCAATGTATGGCATTTCGATCAATATCAAGTTTTACGAGTGATTAATGCACCAACCTGACAGCCAACGTTAATAAGAACACTTTCACCCCTCGCACTCCTGCCTAACCCCATCAATTTTGCCTCCCCTGGAACGTAGGAGACCCTAATCTGAGAATTTAGTATGCATCATGGCCATGTTCCTAAGGAATGCTTGCAACACTTGATAACCTGTCTTGGAGGGAGGTGACACTTATGCCAACAAGCTTCTCCACCAGAGATTGCAGGCTATTAGGAAGTAGTATAAGATACTGAATATATGGTGGTTAAACTGCTTGATTTTTGATTCCTAGCTACTCTTATATACTGTTCTATCAAAGACAAAGAGGCCTACCACAGAGTTACACCCAACTTCATAGTGTTCAGAATCACAGGAGACATTAGTGGCCTGGCAAAGCGAAGAGGCCTACCCCAGAGTTACACTAGACAAGTCCGTTCGCTTCCTTGGCGCCTGTGTGTCGTGTGATTGCGGCGCTCCGGTTTAGCGCTTAACGAGGACCGGACGCCTATGTGAAAGGACTAGTGCTATATTCTACTTCCTTAATTCTGTTGAGCTCTAGTTCGTTATCCATAAATTTTGGATTTTGACAGCCGTTTCAGCTAAGTTAGTTCTCTTTACCGTTGAATGTCACTCGTTTTGATGTTTTATCATTGTTGGTTATCTGACCCATGTGTCTTTACCTTTGTCTTGATTATAGTTTCGAGGTCGAAGGAGTGCCTTGGCCACTTGATGCAACATTTACTAAGTGCCCATCGCTGCTCAGATGATCCGACAGACGTATCTTCGTCGTAGCTCATTTTACTCATCTACTCGCTTGCCTCGGAACATTCATCTCACTCGCCTCGTTAAGCGTTACTTGCACGCTCTTTCAGTGGAAAAACTCGATACATTTGGCACCTACCCACTCATCCTTCCTCCCGAACCATATATCGATGGTGTCGCGCATATACCAAGGAAAGCTGTACCCGAGCAGATAGCAAGACCTCCATATGTGACAGGCACCTTTGAGCAAATAAATATTAAAGCTGCAGACCCCTTCGCTGGGGATCCTTACGTAGGAGATGGGAGAATTCTTCTTGGTAGTAACGAGGAAACAAAGCTTAGGCATGCTGCCTACCTTGCCAAGACGGTGCTTGATCGAACCAAAGACTGGGTCAAGGTGAATTATTACCTATTCCTCAACTGACATAATGGAAATTTAGTGCTCCAGGTTGGAATAACCACTGAACAAATCGATGCTAATATCCACGATTTAATTGTGTCATCCGGAGCCTACCCATCTCCACTTGGCTACGCCGGTTTCCCAAAGGCATGCTGTACAAGTGTCAATAACGTCATTGCACATGGCATACCGGATAAGTTAGCCGACTTGACAATCAAAATGACTCTTCCAAGACTCACCTTGATCTAGGCGTCCGCTAGAAAATGGAGATATAGTCAATGTAGACGTCACCGTATATGTTGATGGCTTCCATGGTGACACATCGCAAACATTTCTCGTAGGCGCCGTTGTAAGCACTGCGCTTCAAGCACTTCAAGGATATTTTAAAAGAACAGTTGTTCAGGATCACCTGGGTATAGACCTTGTTCATACGACAAACCTGGCTCTAAACGCGTCCATCGAGGCGTGTGGGCCTAATAGACCATTTTCAACCATTGGACAGACTATCCATGAGATTGCAGTTCAACGGGGATACTCCGTCAATTCCCAGTTTACCGGTCATGGGATAGGCCGCGTTTTTCATCGCCCTCCATGGATTCTCCATCACAGTTCTGTTTCACTTTACAATTCATCTAGTTTTACTTTTCTCACATCGCTATTGGTAGAGAATGATGAACCTGGTGTCATGCTCCCAGGACATGTATTTACAATTGAAGTATGAACACCTTCCTCAGAGGTATCACCACTTATGTTTTCATAAATGCAGCCCTCGTTGGTTCAAGGGAACCAATCTCGCGGTTGGATGTTTCCAGACGGCTGGACTGTTGCAACAGAGGTGAGTGGACTTTTTTTTCCTACCCAGGCTATCTCATGACATGTGAGTCTAGTCTGGAGCACGAAGCGCCCAAGCCGAGCACACAGTTCTTATTACAGATACCGGCGTCGATGTTTTAACCTGATAAGTAGGTGGTATACCTTTGACCGAAGTGGCACGGGCATTTAATATCCATCCTGACTGTTGGATATAGCGAGAATTGGAGAGATAATAAACTGGAGTTATATAAAATCCATGTGGGTACCCATATGAGAGCATACCTAAGGGTGGCTTCAAGCAGTTTCAAGCATTTGGCACAGTTAATATGGTTGCCCCCGCAGAAAAGGCTGGGATGGAAAGTGAAGGTGGCAATGGAGGCTTCTCCAGGCTGGTCAGTGAATTATTGGATAGATGTCGGAGTGTGACTATAGCGCATGCAACTAACATTATACAAAGTCGGCACTAAAACTCCATATCCTACCCAACTATATATTGGTCGTGGTTCTCGCTTGAAGGCCCTCGACCACGAACGAACCGAAGGGTTTCAGTCACTGCCGAACTGATCGTGGGTCGTTGCTCAGCACTATGCTTTTGGCTCTGAACCGTATATTTGCGCCTTGTGTGCACAGAAATGGATGATCTGGACGATTAACACAGTGAAATCGAGTGGTACGATCGCTGCGAAGCGCTGGAGGACAAGTTTACTGGTTATGAGGTCTTGAACATGTGTGGTCAACGCAATAAACAGGCCGATCTCTTTGGTTGATGAGGAGCGGCTGGGCTGAACGAACCCTAAGGCCTCTACTAATTCCAACAATGAGGCCGACTGCTCTGTATGCATAGTGACCATGGCAGCTCCCACTGTTGATTCAGCTGCTATGTTGCCAGAGACTTATTCAGCAGCAACCAGAGCAGACTCTCAGATGAGGTCATCAACTGGGCAAAAATTTAGTGTCAATAAAGTCTGATCAAGTCCTCAGACTTTAATCAGTTTGACCAATAAAAATATTAGCAGACTACTTTTATAGAAAATTTAATTAAGAAATGACACTGCAGAATTCACACACCTTGTAGTGTGGAGTATCACATTCACATTCGTTGGAAGTGCAAAGTGTTAGTTTATATAATGTTGTGGACACTTTGGTTGTATAGGCACCTTCATGTAACTATGAGGCTTGTCTTTGCAATGTTAAATCTGAGTTCAAGGACGTCTTGTCTGGAGGTTTTCTAGAGTGGTTGAGCTGTCAAAGTTGAACTGGGGTATGGAGTCAAAAGGACTTGGCTTCAACTTATGTGTTGCACCCTCTTACGTTGTCTTGTCCTTGTATTTACAGAGTTGTCAGAGCGGAGTTGTAGAGTAGGAACAGAGGTCACAAGGAGAAGACTAAAT
>QFEC01012704.1:0-11170 GCA_003316585.1 Gomphus bonarii | reverse complement strand
CGCGGGTTTCGGTGTTAAGGTACGTGGCCGTGCGGATGGTATCTGCCAAAATATGTTTCTAAAATCGTGGAAATATTCATATAGATGCTTTGAATAGTCTTCAACTTCGCTGCAAAATCTCATAGTCATGGGGTTGAAAGTGGTGGAGATATGAGTGTTTTAGTGTTGAATATATGCATATAACTCAGGATAGTTGCCTATTTACAACAGCTCGGTGGATAGATAGGTGCAACGCACGAACATTGAAGCCAACGCCACGTCAGCCTTTGGCTCATTGGACTGAGCTGAACCACCTGAACCAAGGGCGTGTTGTGCACGCACTTAACACAAGTGAGGGGTATGGTGATGTCTGAGTAATTGAAAATAAAACGATGGTAAAAATTGGTGAAGCTGAGGAAGGACCGAACATCTTTGACTTTTCTTGGTTTGGGCCATTTGCAAATTGTTTTGACTTTTTCTTCAGCCATAGTGAGTCCATCGGTTTGGAGGATGTAACTGAGGAATTCAACCAAATCTTTGCACCATTCACATTTACTTGCTTTAGCATATAGGCTGTGTTTTCTGAGTCATTGTAATAATTCACGGACGTGTTCTCGGTGCTGTTTGATATTGTCAGAATAGACCAATATATCGTCAATATATGCAACTGTGCAATGATCTAATAGGTCACAGAGGATGTCGTCCATAAACCTTTGAAAAGCCACAGGCGCATTGGACAAGCCAAAAGGCATGACCAACCATTTGTACAACCCATAGTGAGTCTTGAATGCCATTTTCCACTTGTCACCTTTGGTGATTCAGATTAAATGGAATGCATGCCAAAGATCAATTTTTGAATATATTTGAGCCTTGTGAGGGGCATCCAAAAGGTCTGAAATGAGCAGGAGCAGGTAGCAATCACTTTATTGAGTGCCCGGAAGTCAACACATAGCCAAAGCGAGCCATCTTTTTTATGGACAAACAAGCTCGGTGCACCATATGACGATGTAGAGGACCAGATAAATCCCATATTCAGATGTTCATCTAAAAACATGCAGAGAGCTTCTAGTTCTGATTTTGACAGGGAGTACAGAGGTGGATGAGGCATCTTGGCACCATCTTCCAGGGTGATCTTGAGATCGTAAGGTCAATGTGGTCATAGAGTCTGAGCTTTTGCTTTGCTGAAGACATCTGTAAAGTCATGATATTCTTCTGGGACATTTTCTAGGTCGACCAAGATGGATGGAGTGGTGGAGACCTTAGCCGACCGAGCTGAAGTAGCGTCGATGGCTGAGAGGTCAAGCCAAAAAACTTACAAACCTTCTAGCTTGCATGCATGCACAAATGCAGCTACATTATCTAGGGCTATATGTGGAGCTTCCAGCTTTTGGGTGGATCCAGACTCAGGTGAAGGCAAGGCAGTACAAGCTGGTGAGGTCGAGGCCATCTGGACACCCATAGACTCCATAGAGGCTATTTGGAATTTAATACTGCCTAGTACCCAGTCAATCAATGGATTGTATCAGGTGAGCCAGTTGTGTCCAAGAACTATTTTGTGTCCAAGAACTACTGAAATGGATGTATCTAATGACGTGACATAAAATTCTACAGAATGTATGTGTCCTGAGAGAAAGCAGATAGGTATTTCTACTAATTTGGTAATGACTGAGTGTGTACTACCATCAAATAATTTCAGAGGAATGGGAGGGATAGAACGAGTGGGTATACTATGATTTTGGATGAAAGTAGATTCAATAAAACTATGAGTGGAACCCGAATCAATCAAGCATTTGAATGGGGTGTCAGAAGAAATAGGAACAGAATTTAAAGACAAGTAAACTATCAAAGAGTTCAGATTGAATAAAGTGGAAGCATTGAGCTTAACCTCACTACTAGCACCAGCTGAGTCAATGCCACTCTCAGGGTGCTCAGAGGCCAAAGAGTTGCAGACTATTTTTTGGCTCGGTTGCCTTAGCCAAACTTTCGGCTTTAGTGTCTGAGGCAGTAGCCACCTTGGGGGTTGAAGTAGTAGTTGTCACTCATGCCTTAGTAGATTTTGGGCAGTCTGCAACTTTGTGACTGTCAGTACCACACAGGAGACAAAGGTTATTGTCAATGTGTTGCTGGTGTTCCTTGGGATGGAGCTTGCTGTTCTTACAGAGCTTGTTCACATACTCAGGTGGGTTCAGCTGGGATGTAGAATTGTCCTTGCCCTTGCCCTTAGGTTTTGTCAGGCTGTCAGACTTGTCCATGTTAGTGGACTTGGGCTTGTCTGACTTTCCTTCTTTTTTTGGCTCAGCAAGACCCTCTTGGGCCTGCTCTGCCTTTCTCTCCCAGTATCTCATGTTAATCCGCTGAACAACATTTTGGAGCTGATCAAGGGTCTGAGGCTTGTTGAAATGGACCAACCCATCCTTGATC
This sequence comes from Gomphus bonarii, assembly GCA_003316585.1. Classification (NCBI taxonomy): domain Eukaryota; kingdom Fungi; phylum Basidiomycota; class Agaricomycetes; order Gomphales; family Gomphaceae; genus Gomphus; species Gomphus bonarii. The sequence continues at coordinate 8,770 of QFEC01012704.1, read as the reverse complement.
CGCTTCGGTAGGCCTTCCAAAGCAGAGCATTGTTGTTGTAATCAACAAACACAGCAAGTCTGTAGAATTCCATGAAGAACCAAGTGGCCTTGTGGTTTTCGTGCATAGTTAATTTTTTGAGAGTAATCTCAGATTCAGCTTGTTCGTACCAGGAACTGAAGTTGATTTGTAACTCGTCGAGGAAGCCATCTAAATTGGTGGCCCATCTCGGTTTGGTTTGGAGATCGCTGGTGAGATATGGCTTGAAACATTCCAGCATGGTCCCTTTCAGGTAGAAGATCATATAATTTACCTTCTACCTATCATCAGTAAAGGAATTTGGTCACATCTGGAGATTCATGTTGCACATAAAAGTGAAGCTTTTGAGCTTCTTTGGGTTGGCCCCATTGAATGGGTCTGGGTCCCAAGTTTGGGCAGTCTGACCATCTTGGCATTGCTGCCAGGTGGTCCTACCAAGCTCCAAGATTGCATTGAGGAGGTCCTGATTGTTTGCAAGTTGAGGGGCACCTCTGGGGTGAGAAGAGGCCCTTGGAGGAGGAGTAAATTGCAGAATAGGAGAATCATCTGGTTCAGGGGCCTCAGGAGGCCTGACTGAGTCATGTTTGCTCCTATCTGGGTCGTTATCATATTTGCCATCACCTTGTTGCTTGTACAGTTCATCATCAATAACCTCTTTGATTTGAGCAGATCACGAGGGGGAACCAAGAAAATGGAGTGAGTGGGAAGTGTTATAACTGAAGCAGAGAGGCGGGGTAGAGGACATTCCACATGCTCTTTGCTGTAAGACTGAAGGGGTGAGCTGACTATGTATATGCATGAACTGGCCTTTAGGTGCCTATTATATAAGCAAGGTTAGTGCTGCACTTTGGTTACATAATCCAATGCTCCAGGTGACCATATTATTGGTTCCCACCAAGCTATTGGTATGCATGTGTAACCTTGAGATGGAGGCAAAAGTAAGTGCTACCCAAGTAGTGTACAGAAAGAGATGGTCAGAACTTGTGAACATGCACAAATAAAAATTCTGAAAAATTCTGAAAAATATTAGAGCATATAATGAACCATTCTGTCTGGTTACTTGAGCAAAAATTGGTATATACTATGGTTGAAGCTCTCAAAGGTGGTATAGTGCATATATGCACTCTACAACATGATTTATAGTCATGTGACATGAGCCAATGCCTCATTAAAAGCCTCCAATTTTGGCCATTTTTACTCATTAACTGTCAGCAATAAAACCATTTGAATGAGACCTTGAATATGAAATATTTATATCTCAAGAAGTTCTACATATATTTGCTAGATTCCTGGTCTACAATATCATTAGCATCCCAGAGCATATGTCATAATATTTTCATGATTTCAAAAATTAAATTGAATTTCCTATTAGATACATAATCCAAAACTTCCAAACATGTAAACAGTTTTGTTACTTACTGTATGTGGAACAGTGATATGTGTAACACCAAGCATCGCCACCCCTATACCAAAGTAGATTTCACTCAAAAAATGTCAATATAACAACTATGTATAAGTAGTAGTACCTAGACAGTAAAAGACTAGTTATTTGTGCAATAATCACCTGATTGCTCCTTGTCCTTGCTGGTGCTTCACTTACCTCAATATCATGATTCTCATCCAAGGCTCATTGTTAAAGACCTGAAGAAATTCAGAGAAGTCATCTACCCTATCAAGAAGTTTCTCACAAAGTTTTGAGCACAGAGATGATCTATCTGTTTTTCTATTGAATTTACAGGTTTATAAGAATATTGAGCCATCCTATTGGTACTGGTACTAAAGGGCTGTTTTCACCACAAGTCAAGTAGTTTAGACAATTATGGAACATCCCACACAAAGGCACACATTTACTATTGTTTATTAGATAGTTTCCCTATCTACAAATCAATCCTCATCCCTCCAACACTCTTAATTACATAGATCACTAGAAATGGTCTATTTCTAGCCTTGAGGGATATATTAGAACTTGCCACCTTTTTGAAATGGGATGCTGTCCCTAACTTTGTTATTAAAATGTTGACCTTACTAAAATTAGCCCTCTCATCTGCCTGACAATTGTCCATGGCATTAAGTTACAGCATCCACGATTGGATTGGGCTAGCTTTCAATAAGCTAATCATAATTTCAGCCCAGACATTCTCACTAAACAAATTTTTTCTACACAATCTGCAATCCATAACCACCAACTCCTTGTTGCCTATAATCCATTAATACCTCACAATGATTCATGCCCAAAGCCAATTACAGCCTGTCAGCAAAATTGGGAGTCTGCATGGTGGGACAGCCTTGCTTGACACTGTCTGCACATGGACTTCCCTCTGTCACCTGATGACATGCTATCTGTAGGAAAATGAGTTCTAATATATTGGTGCAACTTCAGTAGGTGCACAAGGGAAAGTCAAACTAAAATCAAAACTCCTCATTGTTATGGTCAACACTATTATTTATAAAAGAAAACTACCTAAAATCAAAACTATAATTACATTAGACTTAATTGTATATAAGAAAATACATTGCCCACCTCCTCAGTGTTATGGTCAACACTGAGGAGAAAATGCACTTGCATGCAAATGTGAGCAAATACATTTCACTCATATGATGTCATAGTCGAACATCATAACGAGGAATTATCGCATGCATCGTATCCGGCGGAGTTTGAAATCTGGTGATGTGTCATGTAAGAATAAAAATACAAGACTTTTTGAAGTGTAAAAAATAAAAGAAAAATAAAGAAAAAATATACTGATAATTCCTCATTAAATAAATGAGAAAATTCGATTTTTTTAGTTTATATTTGGCTTGATTGGTTGGAATAAATCCCAACACGCCCCCTCAAGCCTAATATAGACCTAATCTGTCGGTTATCACCTTTACTTTCGGGCCAGGTAGGCCTTTAGTAAGGATGTCCGCTAACATTTGATCAGTTGGTAGATATTGAACGGTGATCTTATCCTTTTTGAGTGAATCTCGAATGAAATATAGCCAGATGTCAAAATGTTTTGTCCGCGCATGTTGTTGATTGCCGTGTGTGATGGCAATCGCAGATTGATTGTCACAATGGATCTTGATCGGGAATTGAATAGGTTGGAAAATTTCAGTAATTAAATGACAGATCCAAAGGGCTTCTTTAGTCGCATGAGTAAGCGAAATGAATTCCACTTCCATCGAAGATAGCACCACAATAGATTGCTTTTGGCAACTCCATGAAATTGATCTGCCATCGATCTGGAAGATATATGCAGAAATTGAGTGGCGGTGATCTTGAGATGCCCAATCGGCATCTGCATATCTGACAAGTCCTTCGCAGTTTCTTCCTAGGACTAATTTATAATTTTTAGTCCCTTTTAGATATTTAAATACCCTTTTGGCTGCTTCCCAATGAACTTTGCTGGGGTTATCTAAAAATTGTGAGAGTAATGATACCGCGAACGATATATCTGGTCGTGTTGCGACAGCTACCCACATAAGCGAGCCGATTGCTTGCCTATAAGGGATCTTCTTCATTTCATCTTTATCCTTATCTGTTTTCGGACATTGATATGTGGATAATTTGATATTCGGATCTATAGGAGTCATGTGCATCTTGGCATCTTGTAGACCAAACCGGTTAATAATTTTATTGATATATGCTGGTTGAGAAAAAGCAATTGTGTGTAATTTCCAATCACGTTTGATTTTCATATTGAGTAGCTAATTGATTTCGCCAAGGTCTTTAATTTTGAAGATCTGAGCAATATCATGCTTGATCTTATCTACAATAGCCAAATCTGCGGCTGTGATCGTAAGGTCATCAACAGCTACAGCTATAACCACATGTCCTTCATTTCTGTGTCTATAGAATACAGCGGTGTCCGAGGCTGATATCGAGAATCCGAGATCTTGTAATGCCTTAGATAGGCAATTGTACCATTTGTGGCCCAATTGTTTAAGTCCATACATAGCCCTTTTAAGTTTTAGTACGTGATCTTGGGTTCTGCATTCATATCCGTGCAGCTGTTTCATATAGATCGGTTCTTTAAGTGGTGTGTTAATATATGCGTTATCAATGTCCATATGGTGGATGAGCCAGTCGTTCCTGGCTGCAAGCGCATATAGCTCACAAAGATGATAAGCAAACCACTGGAGTGTATGTCTCCTTGTAGTCTATCCCAAAACTTTGAGTAAATCCTTGAGCTACAATGTGCGAATTTGCTTTATAGATCTTCCCTTGTGAGTCTCTTTTTTTGGCGAATGTCCACCTGCTGCCGACTATATTAGTGCCTTTAGGTGGCTTGGCAAGATCCCATGTATCTTTCTTGATTAGGGCATTATACTCATTGTCCATAGATTTCTTCCATATCGGGCTATCTAAAGCTTCATCTGCGCTTATCGGTAGATTAAATCTTTCTCCAGTAAATTTGTCGTTTGGCGATGATGCGCTAATTGCTAATTCATCAAAATGGTTTTCATGATTATCGGTGCCTATTTCCTCAGCTAGTGTGCTAATAAGTGCACCAGCGTCTGCCCTAGATTGCAATCTGGTTATCAGACCGGTTCTGGGCTGTTCCTGTTGAAGTCAAATATGCTCGCTTCTTCTTGGCGGTTCAACTTCATGCGGAGCGCCTGTGGCTGTCTGCTTGGGTTGTAAATCTTCAAGTTCATCTCCATGTTCATTTCCATCATCTCCTATTTCAGTAGGCGGAGCCCGCAAAATGGGCGCTGAAGTATCTGGGAGCGGTGGCGGAGTACGCTTAGCACGCATGGGGATAATCTTTGGTCCCTCATCGGTAGGTAATATAGGTACAACCTTTTTGGATACATCATCGAACACAATGTTATGTTCCGTAGAAATTTTCCTGGAGTCTGGCCAATATATTAAATGGCCGTTACTTTGTGTCAAGTGACCGATCCACTTGGCGGTCTTGGCTCTTGGTAATAGCTTGTCTCCTTGAGTAATTTTTACATAAATGTCCCTTCCCCAAACATGTGAATCGCTAAGAGCAGGTTTTTTGTGATGTATCATCTCAAAAGGGGTTTTATTAGGTAAAGCCCAAGTATAAGTCCGATTTTTGAGATAATTGGCATGTTGAATAGCATATCCCCATAGATATTTTGGGAGATTTGATTCAATTAGCATGGCACGCGCACATTCTACTAGTGTGCGATTAAGCCTTTTGGCTATGCCATTTGATTCCAGTGTGTCATGTACCGGTAATATGTGATGTGTGCCTTGCTTCGCCAAATAAAGTTCAAATTCATTACTTGTGTATTCACCCCCTCTGTTGGATACGAGCATCTTTATATGGGTGTTCTGTTAACGGAGGAGCATGGCTTCATAAACCTTATATTTTTGTGGTGCCTGATCTTTTGAATTCATTAGATATAGCACCGATTCCCTTGAGTAATCATCAGTAAATGAAATATAATAGATCTTTTTGTCGATTGTTGGGTGCCTGGCTGGACCCCAAACATCAGAATAGATCTTGTCACCAAAATTTGTAGATCTTTCACTTGATTCTTTAGGAAGGGGCTTGCGCGTCATTTTAGCTTTGACGCACGCATCGCAGGAGATCTGATCGCTGCTCAGAAATGAATGAATGCCTAATACCATTCCGTGATCAAGTAAAATTTTCAGAGATTTTTGTGAGATATGTCCGAGTTTTTTAGGTATGTCGATAGCCAACAGGCACAAATGAATTGAAGATGATATTTGATCATCGTTTAAATGATATAGCCCATGGAACTTGGGCGCTTGTAGTAATATATTACTGTTAGAGTTTTTAATCACGCATTTTTGATGCGCAAACTCCGTCCGGTAACCCACATTGTCACAGCGGCCAATAGAAATGAGTGTAAAGGCAATTGATGGCATGTATAATGTGTCATTCAATGTAATTTCCGCCCTTTTTCCATTAGCCTTTGTCTGTAAGATTAATTTGCTAGATCCCAGGGCTTCAAAAATACCCTTATTGGCTGTGTGGATCTTACGTGGCTTGGGGAATGCTTGGTAATTAGAAAGGAAATTCTGGTGCAGCGTCATATGAGAGCTAGCGCTGGTATCCAATATTATCACCGGTCCTGACGCGTCGTGTGTCAAGGCCGCCGAATCAAAATTATTAAATGCGGTGGATTCTTGATCATTTTCATCAGAATCTGGTGAGCTTCGATCGTCTCCCAAATTAGCTTTAGGCTTCGGCTTTCCTTTTTTAGCTTAAGATTTTCATTTCTTTTGTCTGGGTCCCTGGCCCTCCTTTCCGCCCCCTTTTGCCCAACATGTGTCAATAGAATGTCCTTTCTTTTTGCAATCAGAACATATCAGCACCTGTTTAGCAGAAGCTTGTTTAGTAGATGTTCCAACAAAAACTTGTTCTTCTTGAGAAATTGATAGGGTTTTACACCTATCATATTGGGCCTTCAAGACTCTGATGATATTACTGGGGTCTAGAGGTCTACCGCACTCCTCAAGAGATGTAGTGAGGGAATTCATGATGGATTCATAAGATGGTGGCAATGAGGCGAGGATGATATCGATGAATTCTGTTTCAGAAATCATGGCTCCCATATCATTGAGCCATGCATAAAGATCTTGGGCTTTGTCCAGGTGGTCTCTAAGGTCGTCGCCTTTGGAACACTTAATGTTATGGAGTTGACATTGAATATTGATTACGACCATCTTGGGCTTCTTCGTCATCTTAGTGACCAAGCTATCCCATGCCTCCTTTGCAGCCCTCAACTTCTGAAGCATCAATGCCAGTGACTCTGACACAGAAACAATGAGTTGAGCCTTGACCTGTCCTTCCCTTGACAAATACTTCTCCAGCCTTTCCTCAGCTTTATACACTTGTGTCTCCTTGTCATCTGTGAGAAGGTGACCTTTAGGGAACATGGGAGGATCTGGAGGTCGAATGGCAGTGCCATCAATATGTCTGAGAAGGCTCTTGGATTCGAAATAACTGTTGAGAGTAGCTTTCCACAATGGCCAATTAGAACCATCAGTGGCCAACTTCTCTACTTGTCTGATCTGTCCCTGGGGCCCATAACCATGTAGGAAAATGAGTTCTAATATATTGGTGCAACTTCAGTAGGTGCACAAGGGAAAGTCAAACTAAAATCAAAACTCCTCAGTGTTATGGTCAACACTATTATTTATAAAAGAAAACTACCTAAAATCAAAACTATAATTACATTAGACTTAATTGTATATAAGAAAATACATTGTTCACCTCCTCAGTGTTATGGTCAACACTGAGGAGAAAATGCACTTGCGCGCAAATGCGAGCAAATACATTTCACCCATATGATGTCATAGTTGAACATCATAACAAGGAATTATCGCGTGCATCATACCCGGTGGAGTTTGAAATCTGGCGAAGTGTCATGTAAAAAATAAAAGAAAAATAAAGAAAAAATATACCAATAATTCCTCATCAAATAAATGAGAAAATTCGATTTTTTTTAGTTTATATTTGGCTTGATTGGTTGGAATAAATCCCAACACTATCTAAATCAGAGAATGCACCTGTCATTGGTGTCACTAATGCATGTCACCTCCATGCAATAAACATCCTTAAGGAGTAGCAAGTCTTTGAACTGGAGGATGATTTAAAGGATATTTCCATAAGGAAATCATGGATTATGAAGGGTCTGTTTTTGAGGCACTAGGCATTCTTTATTTGAGAGTTTCTTGCTAGAATGACATTGGTATTGAATGCTTACTCAAATCACATGCGTGAATGAGTACATGAAAAAAAAATTCCAGAAGATTCATTTTTGAAACTATATTGGGCATATGAAATTGTTGACAGAGCTATCAAAAGGCTTTGTACTTGCACTCCACAGAAGAGTGTATGGGTACAAAAAGCAATTCCCAGACTCATCGTAGCCCACTAACATTCATGATCTGATTCTATAAAAAGAAGACAGAAAGGAAGAAAAGAAGTGATTGTGAGCATTTTAATTTTAAAAGCTGGGACAGTCAGTACCAGAGGATATTTTGTGAATCTCAAAAAATTTCAAGGATTGAAGACCTAAGTTCACGGTCACGTGTAGTTGCACTGAGGCAACCCCTCACAAAATCAATAAATATAGGATGTTTGGTGTCATGCTTTGTGCAAGACATGATATGCATTTGTGGATCTTGTGTGCAATCAAGGACACTGATGGTATAAGAGTAGCTTGGGCTCAAGGAAATAAAGGATTTATTGTTAAAGTAATAAAGGATGTGTTGACAAACTCAAACACAGACTCATACACATAGGGCACAGCAGGACTGTGCCAGACTCATACACAGATGGTGGAGCATAGCAAGCATCCACACAGGTGTTATCTATTAGAACTCAGATATAGTACAGTAACTATCCTAGTACCATTACTATTCCCAACATTTATATGCATATACAATCTTCTGACACCACTGTTTTCTTGTCCAAGCATGTTTTGAAGCATGCAGTGCAGTTTGACCAAACTCACAATTGGAACATGAATTAGAAATCCAAACCAAAAAAATATTTGTTCAGAGAGAGAAAACAACCAGGCGATGAATACAAAAAAAAAAAAAAAATAGAGCCAAGGCAGGCAAATAAATGGTAATGCCGGAAGACATGAGACAGCAGGTCAAGCCACGCGACGCCAGGGATTGGCAGCAGGATTCAGGTTCGAATTCACCTGGCTTTTTTGTCCCTCCTCACCACCTCCTCACTGTACCCAGAGGAGTGTCTTGGTATTGGCGAACATGACTGTTGTCAGACATCAGGGGAAATGCAGAGACATATTC
>QFEC01012695.1:0-11311 GCA_003316585.1 Gomphus bonarii | reverse complement strand
TTTTTAGACGAACATCTGAATATGGGATTTATCCGGTCCTCTATGTCTTCATATGGCACACCAATCCTGTTTGTCTGTAAAAAAGACGGCTCACTTCAGCTATGTGTTGACTTCCAGGCACTCAACAAAGTAACCAAGAAAGATTGCTACCCCCTCCTGCTCATCTCAGACCTTTTGGATGCTCCTCACAAGCTCAAATCTATTCAAAAATCGATCTTTGGCATGCATTCCATTTTATCTGAATTGCCAAAGGCAATGAGTGGAAAATGGCATTCAAGACTCGGTATGGGTTGTATGAATGGTTGGTCATGCCTTTTGGCTTGTCCAATGCACCTGCGACTTTTCAAAGGTTTATGAATGACATCCTTGGTGACCTATTAGATCATTGCATGGTTGCATATATTGACGATATATTGGTCTATTCTGACACTATTGAACAGCACCAAGAACATGTCCAGGAACTATTACAACGACTTAGAAAACACAGCCTATATGCTAAAGCAAGCAAATGCAAATGGCACAAAGATTTGGTTGAATTCCTCAGCTACATCCTCCAAACCGATGGACTCACTATGGCCAAAGATAAAGTCAAAACCATCCGTGAATGGCCTGAACCAAGAAAAGTCAAAGACATTCAGTCCTTCCTCAGCTTTGCTAACTTTTACTGTCATTTTATTTTCAATTACTCAGACATCACTATACCCCTCACTCACCTAACTCATAAGGGCACACCCTGGGCATGGACTGAAGACTGTCAAAAGTCTTTTGACTTCCTCAAGGCTGCCTTTACCTCCGCACCCATCTTCATGCATTGGGAACCCAACTGAACTCTGGTTGTGGAGACCGATGCTTCTGATTATGCTCTCACAGCTATTCTTTCCATCATAAACTCTGAAGGTGAAATTCATCCAGTAGCCTTTCACTCCCAAACTTTTTCAGGTCTGGAGCTCAATTACAATGTGCATGATAAAGAGTTGTTAGCAATCTTCGAGACTTTCAAATGTTGGCGACACTATCTGGAAGGCTCGGCCTAACCAGTAGGTGTCATTACCGACCACAAAAACCTTTAGTATTTTTCTACCACTAAAGTGTTGACCCATTGGCAGGCTTGTTGGTCCAAATATCTATCTCAATTCAACCTCACCATACAGTTCTGTCCCAGTAAACTTGGCACTAAGCCTGATGCTTTAACTAGATGATGGGACGTCTACCTAAAAGAGGGAGGTAGCAACTACGGAACTATCAACCCACAAAACCTTCGGCCAATCTTCACATCCTCACAACTTGTAGAATCACTTCACATAACTCAACTCATCATTCCAGCTCTTTGAGCAAGCATCATCATGGACTCTGAGACACTTCATTCTGACATCCTATCCACACTTCCCAAAGATCCCATAGCATTGCAACATCTTGGTATTTTAAACTCCAGAGGTGGAGTCCAGTGATGGTCTGCAGATGCTGAGTATCATTGTTGAGCTTCAGAGATGGTTTTGTGGAGTTCTTGATGGAGCTCATCTAAGTACACTGCAAAGTCTTGTGCCCTTGAGGAGGTGAGGTCTTATTTGGGGTGTATGGTGATGTTGGGGTGATAACCCTTGTTGGCAAAGAAGCATGATATGCCAGTGGTGGCATTCAGAGCATTGTTGTATGTGAATTCTGCGATAGGAAGGAGGTCTGACCAGTTGTCCTGTTGGTAGTTGCAATAGACTTGAGGGTATTGTTCCAGTGTCTGGTTTGTTTGTTTGGTTTGTCCATTGCCCTCGGGGTGGTATCTGGAGGTGAAGTGGAGCTTCATGTCAAGAGCCTTTCCAAGGGATTGAAAGAAGGAGGATACAAACTCTGTGCCATGGTCTGAGGTGATGTGGGATGGAACTCCATGCTTGGAGAACACATGGAGTACGAAGAGCTTTGTGGGTACTGGAGCATTGATTGTGTCAACAGTGGGGTTGAAGATAGTTTGCTTGGTGAGTCTGTTGATGATGACAAGGATGGTGTCATGTCTGGAGGATGGCAGGAGTTTTTTGATAAAGTCCATGGAGATGGAGTTCCAAGGGCATTCAGGGATAGGGAGTTGCTTGAGTAGTCCATAGGGGTGATGCTCTGTGATTTAGAGCACATCCAGGTAGTACAAGACTCAATATAGAACTTAACGGAGGTACAGAGTTCAGGCCAAACATAATCTCTACAGATGAGTTCAAGCATGTGGTTTTGTCCAAAATGTCCTGATATGGGGTGGTCATGTTTGTCTTGCAGTACCCAGAGTCAAAAGTTGTTAACATCAGGGATATAACTGTATTTTTCCAAGAGGAGGAATCCTTCAGGGTCTACAGACCAACATCCTGTGAGTTGTCAAGGTGTGTGGATGCAATGAGGTTGGATTGGAGGGAGCTTTTGATGTCCAGGTGCAACTTGTCAATGTCTATGACCATAGTGGCATGGAGGACTGGGAAGCACAAGGATGTGGTGTGAAGTGAGGAGATGAGTTGTTCAGAGGTGAAAACTGGACATAAGTTGTGTGGATTAATGGTTGCATAGTCACTTCCTCCCTCTTTAAGGTAGACATCCCATTGTCTTATCAGAGTGTCAGGTTTAGCTCTGAGTCATCCAGGATGAAAACAGATAATGAGGTTGAACTGAGAAAGGTATTCTAACCATTGGAATTGACATTGAGTGAGGAGTTTGGTCATGGAAAATTATTTCAGGTTTTTGTGGTCTGTAACAACATCAATCGCTTTCAAGGAGCCCTTGAGGTAGTGGCGCTAGCATTTGAATGCTTCAAATATCGCAAGCAGTTCTTTGTTGTGGAGATCATAGTTTAGTTCTGGAGGTGTTTTTGATGATGAGCAGGGACCCAGGGATCCAATGGGTGAGCATGGGAGAGGTTGTGAAGGCCTTTTTCAAGGTTTTGAAAGAACTCCAGCATGCATCAGTGAAAACCCATGGAGTGTCCTTGTGGGTCAAATGGGTTAGTGGAACAGTAAGATTGGAGTAATTAAATATGAACAGTGGTAGAAATTTGCAAATCCAAGTAAGGACTGCAGATCTTTGACTTTTCACAGTTCAGGCCATTCCTGAATGACTTTGACCTTGTCATTGGCCATGGTAAGGCCGTTGGGTGAGAGGATACATATATCCAAGGTTTTCTACAGTGTTGACATAGAAGAAGCACTTGTCTGTACACACATACAGGTGGTTCAACTGGAGTCACCAGAGTACGTCTCAAACATGTCCTCTATGTTGGTCTAGGTCATCAGAGTATATGAGGATGTCATCCAAGTAAATGAGGACTGAGATGTCAAGGAGGTCAGAAAAAATGTCATTCATGAAGCATTGAAATGCTGTGGGGGAGTTGGTGAGTCCGAAAGGCATCACATACCACTTGAACAATCCATATCTGGTTCTGAAGGCAGTTTTCCATTCATCACCTTTGTGGATTCAAATGAGGTGATAAGCATGTTGAAGATCAATTTTGGTGAATATCCAAGCCTTGGGTGGACTGTTGAGCAGGTCCATTACTCTGGAGAGTGGATAGCGGTCCTTCTTTGTAATTTTGTTGAGCTCTCAGAAATTGACACAGAGTCAAAGAGAGCTGTCCTTTTTACAGGCAAATAAGACCAGAACTTGTTAAGTCTGGAGTCAGAGACGTCTTGTCTGGGATGTTTGGAGTAGTCGAACTGCTGGTTCAAGCTGGGTATGGAGTCGAAAGGACTTGGCTTCAACTTATGTATTATACCCTCTTGCTTCATCTTGTCCTTGGATTTACAGAGTTGCAGAGCAGAGCTGTGGAGTGAGAATGGAGGTCATGAGGTAAGACTAAATTAATATTCAAACTAGGGAACTAGCTACAAATACATGGAGGTTTAAATACATTCAGAGCATGGGATTAATATGGAGCAGGGTTATCCAAATGCAGAGGAGTTACTATACTAGGATGCAGGGATGCTAAACGAGAGATGGGGTCATGTGGAACTATAGAACATACTAGAAGATGACGTGGAAGATAATAGAAAGAGTGACATGGAGGTCTGTGTATTGGATTGATGACATGATAGAGATGACGAGGGTGGAGTACAGAGTGTGCAGAGGTCACGTGGAGGGTGTCTATGGTGCAGAGTACAACAGAGGATAGAGATCTGTCCAGAGGGCTGAGATCGATCCAGAGGGGTGCAGAAATGAATGATAAATGGGCACTAAAGGCGGAGATATGTTGGAGGAAATCTAGGATCTAACAGAGCTCCTCTGACCTGAAGGGGTAGATGAAGCCCATGGAGACATGTTCATCTAAAAAATCTCAAAGTGTCTTTAGTTCACTCTGAGAGAAGGAATAGATTGGACCAAAGGGAGGAGATATTCCATCTTCAAGTTCAATCTTGAGGTTGTAGGGCCTGTGCAGAGCCACTATATTAGCTTTGGCCTTACTGAAAACATACACAAAATTGTGATATTCATCCAGGACACTAGTCATATCAGCTGGAGCATCATTTGAGTCTAACTTGTTGGATGCTGAGATCAGTAATTGGAAGGTTTGCATACCATCCATTTTGGAAATATGGGCAAATGCTGCTGCATTCACCAGGGTGATTTTAAGCACAACAAGCGGAGTTGGAGTCAGAGGGTTGGATGAGTGCAGAACTGATGTTTCTGGCTCAAGGTGACACCATAGACTCAGCTGGAGATGAAGAACTGAACATAATACTACTCAAGGCCCCATCAATCAATAGATTGTAGCAGGTGAGCCAGTTGTGTCCAAGGACTGTAGAACAGCTGGAGTCCAGTGGAGTTACAAAAAGTGTAATGGAGTATTCCTCCCCTTTAGGGAAGTGAACCAGGAGATTGATTGCCTTGCAGATGACTAAGTTGGTCAATCCATCAAACAGGCAGAGTGGGATAGGGTTGATGTCATAGGTACAAAGTTGATGATTAGATGCAAAAACAGAGTCTAGGAAACAGTGAGTTGATCCAGAGTCAATAAGCATACTGAATGTTTTATTAGGAATTAATTCAGAGGTGAGCTGTATAGTCAAGGAGTTCAGACTGGAAAGAGCAGACACATTGAGATGTAGTTCCATTATTGCACCATGGGGATCAATGCAGCCCTCAGCTGGTGCCAGAGTCAGAGGGCTGTTTAGGTGTTTTTTGAATCTGAGGTGGACTTGGCGTTAGAGTTCTTTTTGTCAGATGATTTCCTGTCTGTTGTGGAAGCAGCTCATCCTTTTGCAGTGGAGGAACTCAATTTAGGACATTCCTTAGCCACATGACCTGGGTTCTGCTTGAAGCAGTGTTGTCACTCTTGCTGAGTCAGTTTACCATCTTTGCCTAGTTTTGATGCTAGGTCTAAGGTCTTCTTGGGGGTATTCAAGGTGTTGTTGCTGTTTGAGGTGGACTTGTTAGACTTGTTGCTGTTATTGGTGTTGTTTGACATCTTCCTGTTGCCATTGGAATTCATCGACAGCATGGTGGGGGTTTGCCCTTGTCTAGGTGGTGGTCTGAGGTTTTGTTTGAGTTGTTCTCTTGAGTGACTTTGGAATGCCATTCCCAGTAGCAGGCATTGATGGACTGGGTGAGGGATTGAAGTTTGTGCAACATGCTGGGTTTACCAACATGAGCCACTTCATCCTTGATTCTTGCCAGAAGTCTGTTGTAGAACTGGTGGTGGAGTGCAGCATCTCCCCAATGGACGTGTGCAGTGAGGCAGTTAAACTCCACCAAGTACTTGGTGACTCATTGGTTGTCACACATGTGGAGGGTTTTGAGGTCAGCTTCTGCTTCACCAACAGGATCATGTAGTCTGAAATTGTCTTTCAACTCAGACATGAATTCTGAATAGTTGTCTATCCACAAGGGGTTGACATTGGAGGAAAAGGCAGGTTTTAACCAATCTAATGCAGTTCCTTTCAAATAGGACAGTACATAGGTGACTTTTGCACTGTCGGATGAAAAGGCATCAGGACAGTCACGAAAGTTTAGATTATATTGAACCAAAAATGGCTGGAGTTTACGACTGTTGGAACCATCAAAGGTATCTGGTTCTCAGACCTTGGTCCAGGGTGATGACTTCTTTGGTGATGATAAATTGTGAGCCAACATGGCAATGGCCTCAGTGAGGTTGGGGACATCATTTGAGGTTGGGGACATCATTTGAGTTTGATGATATTGCTCTTGGAGGATTTGGGGCCAGAAACAGATTGGATGGAGATTGAGGGGGGTTGTGATCAGAGAGTATGTTAGGGGGATCAGGCATGTCCAGATTGGATGCTTGTGCAGGGTTTTCAGGGATAAGTGAGGTTAGGGGTGAGTGAGTACTTGGGAGCATAGCTGGGACATTGGGTATGTGGTGTACGGATGCTTCTGAAACAGTTCCAAGGGTACCAGTATATAGATTGCTTTGAGTGCTATGTTTCATAGATGAAGAAGAGTGAGAGTTCAAATATACTGTTAAGTCCAGAGTTGAAGATATCTTGTCTGGAGGTGTTCTAGGGTGGTCAAGCTGTCAAAGTTGTTAAGGTGTATGTAGGTGCAGGGATAGATGACTCAGGGTGATCCTCCACTACTAGAAATATTTATAATAACTTGTATTGCTTGAAAGTATCTTGTTATTCTGGCAACAAGGGTTCCACAGGCTTTCTGGTCAATCCAGCACTTTAGCACCGGTACCGAGAGCTTGGGACTGATTTCTGGGAATACTGTAAATTCAATAGAAATTGAAGGAGCAGTCTCTGATGCTCCAAACATTGTGAGAAAAAAGTACTATATATGTAGAACCTATCTGGATGGTATCCAGAACTTAAATGACAAGTCTGAGCAATGTTTCCAAATCAGGATTACAAGTGAAGTGCCAAACAGAACAAGGAGTAAACAATTAATAGAGAATTGTTTGCTACAGTACTACCTATGAGACTGGTAGTACTTATACAAAAGATAGATCCCTAGCTAGTGACAAAGAGAAAAAGGAAATGTAACTACACTTGGTCAGAAGTGGCAGATTTCCGCTCTGTACAAAGATAGGGAGTTGCATATGCTATAGCCAGGCTATTGGAAATAGAAAAAACCATTGGAAATTGTTCTTAGACCTTCTTCCTTTGATCCTCTCTTGTCCCTCATGCTACACTATATCAGTAGCACACTGTGAGAAGTGCAGAATGATCAGCAACTTCTGGCGGTAGCATATATGTGATCATTTAGGCTCTCCCTAAGCTCCTGTCTGTCTCAGACCTTTTCTGTTCCATTCTTACAGTTCTTCCAACAAATTCCCACTCTGTCCAGTGTCCCCTATGTCCCTGTACCATTACCTATCTCCATTCCATACCTTCCAATAATTTAGCCACTGGGGCACTAAAGTGCTGGAAACCAAGTCTTGTGTCCAGAATACAAGTAAAATAATCATAGAATGATGGGGAATGTAGCCAATGATGTAATTCTTTTTGGGATATCTTTGTGCAGTTAATATCTTTGATGTCCCATGCATATACCTGCTTTTTTTGTGCTAATTATGACATTATATCTAATTTTTGTGTTTTTATCTATATATACCCATGTTTCAGATATATTCTTTTTCCTTTACTTATAACAAAAGTCAAACCAGGGTACAGAGTCAGAAGGACTTGGCTTCAACTTATGTGTTACACCCTCTTATGTCATCTTGTCCTTGTATTTATGGAGTTGTCAGAGTGGAGTTGCAGAATGAGAATGGAGGTAACAAGGAGGAGACTAAATCAATATTCAAACTAGAGAACTAGCTACAAATACATGGAGGTTTAAATACATTTGGAATGTGGGATTAATATGGAGCAGGGTCATCCAAATGCAGAAGAGATACTACATTAGGATACAGGGATGCTAAATGAGAGATGGGGTCATGTGGAACTATAGAACATACTAGAAAATGATGTAGAAGATAATAGAAGGGATGATGTGGAGGTCCGTGTGTGTGACATGGAAGTCCATGTGTCAGATTGATGATGTGGTAAGGGTGACAGGGATGGAGTACAGAGTGTACGGAGGTCACATGGAGGGTGTCCATGGCATGGAGTATGATGGAGGGATGGGATCAATCCAGAGGGGCATGGAGATTGATGATTAAGGGCACTAAGGGTGGAGATTTTGTTGGAGGTGATCTGGGATCTAACACCAGCTAATTACCTCCATTTGAAGGTAAGAATGCACCAGAACCTCTAGATACACTCTACCTCACTGATCCCTTCTAGATACTCATCCATGGTATGTTGTCCACTAACCTGAGAACATGACACCTACTTTCAAACACTTACTGCAACTGCAAGAGGTTCTAAACCTACAGAGGGGCCAATGGATATTCTAGTGCTATGGGAGCTCCAGTCCCTTAAGAGTAAGGGAATGAGAATAGCCAGGATGAGTTTTTTTTGCAGTGGTCCAAGGGCATGACAGGCAGGACAGCACGAAGTACAATTGTAACATGGTTGTGGTTGAGGAAAAGAACAGTTGTCACGTGTCTAATCAGACATGTAAAGAGTTATCTCTTAAGGCACTTATATTATAAGAAAGGTAAAAGGCTTTATTGCACCCTAATACACTCTAATGACACTTGAACAAAAAACAAAGCGAATCGATACGTACCTTTGGCCAAAACGTAGATTTCTGACGTAGTCAGCCCCTGCAACCAAAAAACAAGGGATGGAATCACTTTTTCTTTTATTTCATTTTTATACAGTTGTTAAAGATTTTGTTCATAAGATGGATGCTACTGGCAGGACTGCGTGCGTTTGAGACTACGAACGAGTTGTTCACACTTGTGAAAGTTCATCGTTATGTAAAGTGACAGCGCGTCATGTCACATATAAATATTGTTGCGCCAGTTGATCAGGTCCTTGAAGAGGTCGTCCCGGGACTCATTTTGTACTACACGACTTGTACATTCTGTGATATGTCTTCCGTGTGTGGGATAATGAGACTCTGGATTCCAGTTTGGCCTGGGCTGACATCTTATAATCAATTTGTCTTACTTGCCCAGGAAGTCAGCCTCGCCAGTGGCACTATTGTCAGCACCTGGCACTTCATCCCACAGATTATCTAGCACCTCCTCCCTAGTCTCTACCTATCCGTGTTTATAGCGCACTTACCATTTAATTGTATCCCAAGATGTTGGGAAGCTTCCACATTAAAGTTGGAGGGACAGGTATGTCTACACCTTCATTGCTATGGTTTGGGTTCTCAATCTACTTCAGTTGTAATCGCTGTAGCTGCTGTGGTGTTTATGGTTCTCTTAGTTTTGTGGATATCTCGGAAAATTACTCGTGGATCCTTGCGTAACACGCGGCGAATGTTTCGTCGCTCAAAGGGTACTCGTCTACCTGATTATGCGGACATTGCGATGCTTTCTTGCAACGAAAGACATGGGAACAATTCCAGCTCAGTCTTAACGAGGAGTATCGGGTCTACCATATGTTCCTTCTCAGTTTCTGACAACAATGCTGTCAATCCGAAACAATCCCCGAGCCTACTATCTCATGCCTGCAAGTCAGATATTGAAACACTACCTCTTCCAACACACTGCTTCAGTAACAGTGGCATGACTTCTCGTGAGAGCGATCTTCCGACAGACGATCGTTCGCCAGGCCCTAGAGTTTCGTCTGGAATGATGGAGACCTCGCCGATAACAGATGTTGTACATTCACATGTCTTTTATGATGAAGGTAGATGCAACGCAGCGACTCTGACAGCAGAAGCTCTTGGTAAATGCGCTGCCCCAAGACTGAAATATGACGAACTCCGGGTACACACCGATATCGCAGGAATAAGCTATATCAGCACCCCAGAGAAGTCGGATATACTAGGCTTGGATGTGGAAGAGTCAGACTCAGGAATGCCTACTGTAGTGGGACATCAGGACACGTCAGAGCACGGCTTGTTATCTCCGAGTGCCGATAAGTTCAGAGTTCCTGGGTTCTCCTCGATTCCCCTATCATTGGATGCTCAAACAGCCAATCCTGGAATAATTTTCACAAGGTTACAACTCCCTTCTCCTCCCCCCACCCCGTCGACTTACTCAATGCTCTCACCTACAACCGAGATTGTCCGAGATAGCGATGTCTCAGAAGATGTAAAGACCTGGAGTGATGTCCTGTCATTCACAGAATACGAACGCGAGGATTATCCAATCCATACACGAAAAGTTTTCAGTTTAAAGAATTCCTTGCCCAGTCCACCACTAACGCCCACAATGTCATCCACTCCAAACACTATGCTTCCGGAGGCAGAATGGCTCAGTGGTAGGACCATATACGACACGACTTTGAAGGACACTTTGCCGAATGTCACTTCACCACCCGAAGCTCATGGGAAGGTCTCCTACGTACAAGCGCGAGCGAAAGCTTCGATTCCCAGTTATCATGAAGGAACGAAAGACCTAGACACTGGAAATGGAGATAGGTTCAGTTCTGAGGAAGCGTTACCTCCTTATCAATGCTTTGGATTTGACTATGAGACGCGGCTCGCACTCAAACGGGCCACGTCGCTGTTAGCTAAACCCATTAAACCTCCCGTTTCCACCACACGCAATGTCTTAAGGCAAGTCACTTCCGCTAGACCACGTCCGCCGGCTGCAGAGTACAAGCCATTGCTTCTGCGTAAGGCAAACAGATCAAAGATCAAGACACAGAAAAGGTCTACCGGCCCTAACAAAAAATCACATCTTGGTTTTGCCGTCGGCAGCACATCGCTAACCGCCTCCAGAGACAAAACGGGGTTGGGAACCAAGAGGGAGGTCTCGCCACATGTGCAAGTACTGGAAATGCTTATAGAAAATGTGAGCGAACCGCGTACAGGGGATATAGCCTTGGGCGCCCTTTGATATGCGATCAAATTTGTCAAACTCACGATGTCCTTAAATGATATCACATCGATACTCCATTACCGGTCTTGCTATTTTTCTCCGGGATCCGTGTGCTGTACCTTTTTCTTTGCTATTCTTTATAAATCCCTCGACTCTGCCTAAAGCGTTGGAGGGGTTCGACCTGCCTCTACTCATATTGCACTGGGCTCCTCTCTGCCTCCGTTGCTTTACTTTTTCTGCTCTGTAAATTGGCTATGTGCTCGACTCTTCAAAGCTACACAGATCTAGCCTCAGTGATGTTATCGACTCAGCTATCTCAGATTTTAATTTCTAAATTGTTTTTTCTCTCGCATGCTCGGAACTCACGGGGGAAGCTCATTGGAAATTGGCAAGCAGGTTCCACATGTGCTCCACCGGTATCATTTTGCTTCCGTTCATTATTTTTTAGTCACGTGCTGGTTAGCGACTTCACAGATAAGAGAGGTCGCTACCCCCATACAG
>QFEC01012663.1:5034-24598 GCA_003316585.1 Gomphus bonarii | reverse complement strand
GAGGCCAGCAATTCGACGACTTCGGTAGGGGAGAAGTTCCCTCCATCTTGCATGCGGGCAAAGATCTTGTCGAGAGCATCCTGGGGTTCAGGGACCAAACCATCTGGGGCAGGGGCAGTGGCGTTCGGACGACCGAGCAAGAATTGTAACCGAGGTGCACCGGGGCAGTTGGTGATAGCGACTGCAGCGGCAAACTGGACGAGATCTCCGGCGGTTATTGGGTGCGTGGCGAGGAATGGAAGGAGTGCATCAACACCGTCAGAAATACCGAGGTTCGCGTGGAAATTGGGTTCCACGTTCGGGAAGACAAGAGGAGAGCCGTCTGCGCCTCCACCGGAAGGAAGTCCCTGAGCCTGAAGGGTGGGAGAGAATGCTATGGCATCGTCTATGGTGCAGATATTGGCGAACATTATCTCGGTGATTCAAACCACAACAGAAAACTCACGGAAGGAAAGACGAAGGGCTTCGTGGACGGTTTCACCGCACTCGTTGAGGAACCTTGCATAATGTTAATCGAGAGGTGGCTTCAATGTGACTAACATACAAGTTCGCCTGGAGGTCGTCACGGAGGGAAAACAAGGGGCAACACGCCGCATGTTGAGCTATGTTACCGTCGGCGCAAGTAACGCTAGTGCTTGGCGCGCTCTGTGGGGCGGCGAAGGCGACCGCGACGAGGGAAACTAGAGCGAGGAGAGACTTGAAGGCCATTGCAGTTGTCTGTGGCTGAAACGGTAGGTAGTAGCACCTGAGGGCAACTCGAAGTTTGCTGAGGATTTGTGAGTATGGTTGAACAGCTTTTATATGTTCATGAGGCGACGATGGGAAGGGAGGCGAATTGGATGGCAATTAATTGGTGCAATTCATCTTATTGTTCAACGCCCAATCCGTCGCTCTCAGAGACATGCTGAACGAATGCTGAACGAATAGAGGGAATACAATTGCTACTGCACGTCAACTGTGCCGAGTAGCGAATCCAGCAAGAAATTAATCATGTAAGTTGCTCTCGTAAATGAAACCTCGACCCGTCAGCGCCCGGGAACTCGTGAAGACGAATCCAATAGCAGAAGAGGGAAAAAGAACGGCGGTTGCTTGGCATGCAGCAGGGGGGAATGTAGCATGGCTATGCGAAGGATCCTCGGTCTCCGAGATCAGTCCCTAATTTACTTTATGAGAATCACTAATGAAAATACGACATACCACAGATTTTTTTTAGATTGACCAGAGTAAATAAAACTGTGGTGTATAATTACTCGTGCAAAGGGGGAAACTTGTGAAGTAGGTCCATTTTCGTGTGTTCGCTAGAAAGATGTCCTTTGAACAGATGAGCAATAGAGAACCCGAATACGAGTGCTCTCCACAGCCATGGAGCTGGTTAGGGAACGAAACACGGAACGAAACACTATATCCGGAGCCTTCAAGCTCATGGCATGTACCAGTCCTCGGGACACGGGAGGACCGGGACAACCTCATGTGTGGTGTTTTTAGGTTTTTTACACACGAAGGGCTCCGAGGCTGAGAACAACCCGTTCTCCGGATGTGGACAGTGAGCCATCGGGTCGTTGCCATTGGCGTGGAACCGTGTGGGACGAACTTCCGATCCCACGCTTGATGTAACTACTCGGTCGGATAAGTCCGTAACGCCTCTTAGCAAAGGACAGCAACTCAGTTGTTGGATGATATCATGGTTGTAAAAACAATACGAGTTAACCGATACGCTACCTTCGACTTGGTCAACAAATGACATATAATAACATTCGAGGGTGACTGAGAAAGTCTCTCAGTCTTCCCTAATCGCAAATCAACAATTTTAGAACCTAGATAACAGTTGCTCTTGACGACTGTTTCAACTTTCAAGGGCCAGACAGAACTGATGATGAGTGACTATTAAAAAAGTACACTATAGCGGATGCAGCGCAAAGGTAGTACGCCAAGTTATTTTCAAAATACCTACATGACCCCCATTTGTTGGTCGAAATTACCTCGAGAGAGACTGGGAACAATCCTCAAACTGCCAATCAATTGACAGCATACCGGGCGTCGGACCCAATCTTAGAGCGACGTTTTGCAAAACAGATGTTTTAACAAACTAAGCACCGAGCTTCGGAATCATCGAAGGGATGGGCACAGGATAAGCACCGTGCAAATTATTGGTCACAGATATTTTCTCAGTGCACGTTAGGTGGGTATGGGACAACTAAGCATGGTGCAAAACCACCGACCCCCACACCTCGCAATTAATGTGGCTCCAAGAAGGCACAGACACCATGCGATTTAGTAACTTGCTGCAACTCCCCATGTGCTGCAAAGCTGATTGGTTAGCTGTCCGATTTATCCCGGTAATTTTTGAGTCTTCTCCCTCCAGACTATTCTCAAGCGTATATACAAGGTTAGGTTACAACGGGAATGACAGTAGACATGAGGGACTGGGATGCATCAGGATCCATAACATTCCTCCTCCTCCTCTTTGGCTCAATGGATACCTTAACCTTCGCAATATAGTATCTCTGGGCGGGCCTCGTCCCGTTGACGTACAGGACAATGTAAGTTCCACCATAAGCTCGTCATCAGTTGACAAACTCGTCTTGCGGGAGTAGGACGCTTAGAGAAAATAAGGAGGAAATTGCATCAACATGCGAGGATTCCTCAGTATCCGCGTTCCGTTCCTTCTTCCCGGTGGACGGTGTGGGATCAGTCTGATCAAAAGCACGACCTCGAACAAGAGTGGTATCCCGAGTGATTTTTGGATGGGTCAATCAACTGTGATAGAATCAGGATAAACATCCATTTGAAAGACCTGCCTCGGTGAAGTATGTTCTCTGTTCGCGTTATAAACATACATTAAACATGTGAACAATATGTAGAGAACCTCGGTAGAGGCTCACTCCATATCCATGGAATTGGTTTAGTGGACGAAACCATAAAATCGGTGCCTTCAAGTTCCTTGCATGTACCAGTCCCGCGGTCTCGGGAGAACCGAAACAGCACGTACAATGTATGTTGCGGAATCGTTTGGAGGCACTGTCCCAGTGGTGGGACTAGGTTTGGGACACAAGGGACGTTACTGTAAGTAAGGTCGCTACCAGAACGAGACGGTTATACACTTGTTTCTTTGTCAGGAGAGAACGACGTGGGTAGACATGCCTTATACCTATCGAAGAACTCCTCAGTCTTCGGTTCTGTCCTTCTTCCCGGTATGGGGCCAGTCTGATCAAAAGCACGAACAACCCATGGTTCTTTTTGTCATCCCAAGTTCATTTAAATTTTGCGACAACGCGAAGCAAAGTGTCAGATAGCATGGGTATAGTCTTCAATTGGTGTGGCTCGGTGAACGATGTCCAGACTCTCCTATTAGCAGCCGAAGACGTTCATAGGGAAGTAGAGGACATCAAATTCAAGAATAATGGCGCACTCCAGATCCATGGGGTTGGTTTATAGGACGAAACACCGAGACAGAGATTTCCAAGCGTACCAGTCCCGTGTCGCTGGATCATGGGAATAAGTTATGTAAGCTTACTCTGCCCATTTCTCATCTTCCACCACGGATCCTCACGAAACGACTTTCCTCCCTCCAGTTGTCTATTTTTTCATGCATAGACATAATCTGTTCATCACCGATTATGGTTTCTCCCCAGGTATACAATCTGTCTCATTAGGTCTTCGCGAATGATTATGCATTGGTCTTGTCACACATCGATGGATGTAAGACGGTGTCACATTCAATCGTGTGAACGAGAGAGGCACTGTGTCCGACTGTTCTTCTGTTCTCTATGTTATCCGTCGTCTTATCCTCGAGTGGCTCAACCGCTCCCACCCTCTTTTTTTTCAATCAACAACTTGGGGCTAATTCCAAGTAGTCGATTCCACCAATTCAGCCTAATCCTTTAGTTTAGGGACGAGGCGAAGGGTTACTTCAAAAGCCTTAAGATCATCTCAGGGTCGCCACCAGGAATTCGTGCCGTGCTACATGCATTCGTGTGAGACATGTCCACTGGCACTATCGTCGAAGTTCCGGCGCCTACATGGAAGCACCTTTTTGTCCTTAAGAATCTTTGTTCATCTTTGTGATAGGGAATGTAGCCTTAACAAGACTCTTTGACGAAAAACTGACGCGAAGAGACCTAAGACATATCACCCGGTGAACCTTATAACCATGGTCAGAAAAACACAAGTGATTTTTTCTTCATGTCCCAGTAGTTTTCATCTCTTCCTTGGTTTACAACAGGCTCATTCCCTGCCAATGGTCAACCTGAGAACAATTCATGTTCTGCGGTCACTTCGTGTGTCGGTTCATAAACTCGTCCTGTCTGAAAAGAGCTGCTAGTAAAGCTGGAAGAAAATAAATACCAGGCATCTATGAGGAAATTCTCTTTACACCTATACTCGAGTCCTTCCGTCCCCACGTCCCGTTTCTTCTTCCCAATACACGATGTGGGACCAGTCTGATCAACATAACTTAGGATTGCTTTTACCACCCGAAGTTCTTTTGCAGAGGCCAACCAATGTAAAAACTGCATAGAAATGGTATAACCATATTAAATTTCTCGACGCCGTTCCCTCGGTGAAATCAATTTGAAGCGGTTTGCACAAATACTGATTTCGAATGTGTTCGGACTGGAGTAATTGCGGAACCCGAGTAGCCCGAACTTTGGCGGACAGGTATAATTATCCCAAGTTATGAGTCTCACCAATTCAAATGATCTGACCACCAAAGCAGGAGACTTTGCTATAGTCTGGAATAAAATCTTGCCGGAGCCTCATTGAACTTCTGTATATGAAACTCCAATAGAATTATAATCACCCAAATCATCCAATAAGACGACCAGATTCCAACATGTAATTCTGGATCTACAGCAAAAGAATACCAACCACTGTAAAAGCGACGCAGGCCGTACTTCTCGTGAGGGTATAGATAAATCCGAGAAAGATCGTATTAGTATTTTTTTCGTGATCATGACCGAACTAGAGCAAAAAGAAAAAGCAAAAAAGAAAAGAAGGAATGGGCGGGAAAGATGAATTGGGCGATCGGTAATATATGTGAGATTGTAAAAGCGGACAAATCTAATCCAAAGACGAGACGATGACATGCTGGCCCCATTACGCTGACGGGAGGTATATGCTCAGCCCAGCAGCCTGTACCTTGTCAGGGGCTTGTGAGTTGAACATGACCACTAGGTCAAGAACACCTCGGCGGGTCTCGTCACCAAGCTGGTCAGGGCCATCCGGATTAAGCACGTAACTAAACACAGAAAGCAGCTGGTCAATGTATGGACCGAGCGCCCCAGGTTTCGATTGGACGAGGCGGAACACTGCACGGAAGACCGGGCGGTTTTCGAGATAGTCATTTTTGAGGGGTAGGGCGGAAATGAAGGTGGGAAGCACCTACGTGGAAAGATTGAGAAGCAAAGTCAGCATCATCGGAGATCGACAAAGGAATTTGGTTGATACAAACCTGATCTAAAGGCACTGCCTCTATGTTTTTGCATATCATACGTGCGACGGCGCCAGTGGCATTGTCACGGGCGTTCCCGTGTGCTGATGGCGCTCCTTCCGGGACCTCGAACAAGGGTCGTAGGGCGGCGAGAAGGTGCATGTATTGTGACGACAGATCAGCGCCGGAATTCTCGACCAGCATGCCCGAGGCATAGGCACTGTTGCTTCGAACTTGGAGATCAGCATCTCCAAGAGCAACGAACAGCAACTGAAGAATCGGCTGGCGACAAGGGGTAAGCTATTGTCATGCAATGAAATACAGAATTCTCACTTCTGTGAATGGCGTAATTGCGATCTTCATGCCGCCAATGATCTCTCCTATGCACCCGACCGTTGAGGTTCGATCGCTTGTGGAACGGCCTTTGCCCTAGGAAGGCATATGATAAAGGAAACAGACATGACGCAGCGCAGTCACTTACGTAATACTTGGTGATCAAAGGGAAGAAAGTCTTAAACGGCTCGGTGAATTGCTCGCCCAGTGCATTCGCCAAAGCTGATACAACATCTGATGCCGCGGAAATCAGCATGGAATCTTCTTCCGCTTGATCTTCAGGAAGTTCCTCATTCTCTTCTTGGTCAGGATCCATCTGGCATACAGCCTTTTGTTCTAGAACCTGACCAACCATCTCGAAGATTTCTTTGACATCTGTAACTCCTCAGTATCTTTTAAACAAGTGAGAACGGGTTAACACTTACGGCTCTCCACGAAAGCTGGACCAACTTCGTTGATCGTCTCGGCAAGATCAACAAACAGTGTGGAGACAGAAGTTCTGAAAAAGAAAACCGGGATCAGTTTTCAGTTCGAATTCAGATCAGGGAATAAACGTTAGTCAGAAAGAAAGTATCGCATTCGTCTCATACGCCCTTGGGCGTCGAAGTGAGCTGAGTTTACGAGAATTGCTCATCACTCAAGGTAGGAACAATGTGCCCACAAATACAAATATTAACTGTTTACTCACTTCTCATCGTCCTCGGCAAATGTCTCGAGTATCTTGGGAAGAATGTGGTTGACCAAGTCACGAACGTTCTGGTGGAGCGGTATTTGCTATTAAAATCAAGCCCAATATAAATATTCCCACCGATGTTCTAGAACGAATCCGATGACTGAATACTCACAGCAGGTAACCCAGCCACCCACTCTGTGGGTTCTGAAAGCTGGTAGAAGACTTGGATAATCGAGAACAATGAATCAAACGCCGACTTGCGCACGCCCTCGCTGTAGTGATCCAACATGTTGAGCAGCTCCAGCGTTGCCTGCTCTACATATGGAAGGAAATGGCGCCTCGTGGCAATGAAAATAGACCCAATTGCACTAGCAGAATTTTGCTTCTCAATGCAGATGGCTGTACTCGTCTTCAAAAGCTCATCCAGGTCAACCTCTTCCTCGCCATCGTCGTCGGTGATGGGAATAGCATTCGAGGAAGACTCGCCGGTCGCAAGTTTTGATACATCCCCATTAGCAACTGTTGAGGTCCCAGTTGAGAATTAAGCCATTGGCAACATAATTATGACTCACAGTCCCCCTCATCTATGCCGTGCTCAGCTTGTTGTAAGCTGCTGATAATCGCGGGAACCACTGTAGGTAGGTACGGTGCAAAGTCTTCTCCAAATACATCAGAAAGCACTTCAAAGATGATGAAGCTGCACTCAGAGAGACGCGCATCCCCTGACCCAATGAATAAAAACGCCTGCTTCATGAGGTCTGCAAAGTAAGGCTGGAAAACACTCTTGCCAACGGCTTGAGCGAATGTCCCAATAGAATCCATGGTGATCCCCTTGAGCTCGATCGTCTCAGGCGTGTTCTCCAATGTAAGGAACTGCTGCACTTTGGAGATAGTTGTCTGGAAGTATGGCAAAAAGCGTTCCTTGGAAGAATGGGCAGCGCTACCGATCGCCCCCATGATGACAGACTTGATTTCGACCGGAACAGTGTCGAGAAGTGCAACGAGGCGCTCCATAATCGGGTTCAAATATGGTTCGACATCGTTGGGAAGAATCTCAAGCATCGAGTCGAGGGCAATGCAAGCGTACTTTTGGGTCGCGGGATCACTCAGGAGATTTAGGATGGTGGGCATCAATACTGCGTGGCGTCCAGCGCACTCATCCTCACAATGTTCACAGAGGCATCCAACGGCAGAACAGGCCGCTTTGCGAACCTCAGGATCCGGGTCTGCCATCCCGCGGTCAATAATTTGCCATACATCAGACATGTGTTGCGTGAGGAACTCGGCGATGCCCTCCACACATGTGCCAAGCATCATCAAGGCAGCGCGGCGGTGAGTCGGGTCAGTTGATAACATGTAATTGTAAACGAGGTTGCGGACAGGCGGGAAAACTTGCGAGGCCGGCAAACTGAGCGCGAGTACGTCGATTACGCGGAGAGCATTCTGGGACCTTTATCAGAAAATGGCATTTATCTTCGCAGACTCCGATGATACTCACGCGAGAGGGCGATTCTTCATCAGGATCTTCAGGGATGGGCTCGGCGACAATGGGGAGGAGGCCTTCAAGCATAGGAGATGCAAGGTTGTTGCCCTGAATCTTGGACCGTTTGCTACAACAGCATTGATCTGAACGGATGCAATGATAGAAAAATGCACAACGCACTACTTGACGGTCCAGTTAAGAGCATTAAGAATCATGTTACGGATATCCTCCAACACTCCTTTGTTTCCAGCATACTGGAGCAAAAAATGAACCAGCTGCGGAACATGCTTCGAAAGAAGGGGAGTTTCCTGAATACAGAATCAGCGTTGCTTCCTTGCAGGATAATATAAAACTGACGGTAATCAAGAGCGTGTCAAAGACATCGAAAATCTGGCGTGCACTCGTCTCGTTGCCGGCTTCTATAATCTGACCAAGGATGGTCATCATACTAGGCAGGATCTCTTGATATTGTCGCTGCAACGAAGATCAGGATACGTTGTTATGACAGCTGAAATCTCACGCACAATCGCGTTTTTCTCATCTACATCTATGTACTCGGCGAATGCACCAAGCGCTCTGTGAAGCATATGAGAAAACAAACAACACGTATGTTTTCCACTAACCTAACTGCTGTCACTCGAACCTCCAAAGAATCGTTATCGTGGGCAAGGCGTGTAAAGAGCTTGAAAAAGTCGGGCAGTTGCGAGCCCAACTCCAATCCAGTCTTTTCTAAGATGGTGCATAGCGTAAATGCCCCGGTTTCACGCTGAGAAACGACGTCGGAAGTAGAGGCTTGAAGCAGCGCCGGAAATAGATCCGACCACTGCCCTAAAGGAATCTCAATCTCGGCAATGGCAGCAACAACGCGTGCTGTCGCATGTCGCACAAGCGGGCTATAATGATTGTGAGCTGCGGCTCTGTGAAGAGTTTGAAAGATGTCATGACAGACTTTTGTTCGCTAAAAGTGACTTCAAGGATCTTGGATTTGATGGTCTGCCGGGTGTCTTGGGGAACAGCCTCCCAAAGAGTACCGCTGGACTTTGTTGTTCGTTTTCGTAGCTCAACTGCAGCTAGTTGTCGGATCTGTCAAGAAAGTCAAGTCAAGCTCCGTCTTCTCGACGCGGGGTGTGCGTACGTTTGTTTCAGGGGAGGTGGCGATTATCTCAAACAAGGCCGGGATGCATAAGGGATTCTTGTAATATTCCTTGCTCAAGCTGGCAGTTGCCTGGGAAAGTAGGAAAGGTCATGAACACTGGCAAGGGACACCGTAAGAAAGACATCGTACAGCCTTGATAATGTTCGTATCTGGCGCGGTCGTCTGCAACAAGAGATTGTGGAGATTTTGTACGAACGTGGGCTGAGAGATGAATGGGTTAAAACAAGGAATGCAGCATATTTTGGGTGACGCACGTCCATGTTGGTGACGATAAGAGTCGTGGTAGGAGGTAACCCACAAAAAAATTTGGGCGGGATCTTCCTATACAGGTCCGAGAAGCGGGCGCAGTCAGCTTTACCATCTCATCGAAATAAGAAAGTTTCTTATATGCTTGACAGTTTTCAATATGAAATATATAAATATGTTGCTAGCATAATTATAAGCGGTTTCTTCTGACTGCCTTGCTATACCACCTGCGTTCTCATGGTATTTTGTTTTTGCCCATTGTTTTATGCAAGGTCGATTAAATTACCGTCCATAGTCAGAAGTCGTTCCTTGTTCTATTTGGGTACAGGAAATGTGACATTACCCGCCCCACCTTCTGATAGTTTATCCTCACCAGATCAATGCGATATAAGCCACACATCATCTCAGTTAAGTGCGGCTGCAAAAATCCATGTCAGTCCATAATTTTTCGTGTCGTTTTCGAGCTCCAGGCGTATGATCTGCAAATCAAAAAGATATTCATTCACTATTACAAGAAAACCGACTATATAATGAAAAAACTCATACTTTTCGTTCGCCTTTCATATTGCGCCTAAATAACTAGAACATCCGCTATATGGCGCAAAACGCCCTCGCCACGGTTGTGAAACTTGATACGTTCAACGTCGCGGCACACTATCACACCATGTGTGTTCAAAACGCCATCTATAAACGCCAGATGCTTGCGCAATTGTGGCAACGAGTTCAACGAGGCCACTAGCGAAATCTGTTTCGACGATAGACGAGGTCGATTATTATGGGGAGATACTCTCCCCTTTGAAGAGGATGAAGGGATGCTGGATGACGTATCGATTACGGCAGAAACGGCGTGAGTTGTGTGTTTCTCCAGTATTCTAAGAGAGTCTACACGTGTGGTGGCAGCACTAGAGTAAGCTCTTTCGAGGTCTGTGATTCTTGCCTGGGAAGCGCGTGATTCTAGTGATAGTCGTGTGACAGCATAGATAACGAAAAGTGGGAGTAGGATTGGGAAAAATACCCAGATCAACTATAATTGATGGGAGAATAAAATAATGACATGTCATTCACCAGTAAAAAAAAGTACACATACCAATTGCACGGGTACCGGCACTGGAAGAAGGAGAGGTTTTGGTTTCAAGGAGCGAAAAAATGTCCAGGAGAACAGTCTCCGACGAGGAGATCGCGGAGGAGGCGACTCTGCCGGAGTAACCGTTGTAATTATAGGTGCATATTGCTCGTCTAGATCACTAAGGTTGCTCTTGTAAGTCGTTAACACAAAAGCGGTTGACACAAACGAACATTTTCAAACCCTTTTGGGTGACAAATGGGTCTTCGAGTTCGATGGCAGCAGTCAAATATGGAACTGCTAGATCGTTCACCCTACAAAAAAAAAAAACTGTTGACAACAGACACAGGACGAAGGAGCGTCCTTACGCATTGGCATATATTTCTATACGTGGAAAAAGAGAAAGCGCTTTGAAGAATGGACTTTCTGGGGATCACGGTCAGAAACGAGAGACACAAGAAGTGAAAAGTGTACCTTTATCCGCCATAACTTCTAATAGCGGTCGTTGGGATGTAGACCACTCGTCCAGGAGGAAAAACTGTCTTCCCGTTCTGGAAAGAAGTTGTGGTCCAAAGGCGTTGAAGCAGGCAGAGAGGATTCCAGGGTATCTGGGTAAACCAACATGCGGCGTGGATATTGTAATAAAGTTGTATGGTTCGACATCGTCGAAGAATCCACGGGCGTGCAGCATTCTGTTTGTTAGAGGAGGTGTCAGCTTGGTTCGCTGTTGTTACGAAAGGGCGAGTGACAGCATTACCCTATAAGATAACGACCAAGTAATCCTCCGAAACTATACCCTATAAGCGAAAACCGACTGACTTTGCGAGTACCTTCCGCTTGTATACTCGTTATGTGCGCTTCAACCTATGTAGATGGAACAACGTCGACACCAAATTCTAATGACTTCACAATTCACGGCGAACCTCATCTGCAACTCGTTCCGCACCCCAATCAACTCCATCATACGTCCGGCTGTCCGCATTGCTCTTGGTAACGAGGAGGTCAAGCTCAAGTCCCAAGTCCGCATCATCACCGGGGATCGGATACTTGACCCTAACGAACCGAGCTAGTTCTGCCAGATTGTCAGGGTTACCCCACAGACCATGTATGCACACTAGCAGGTGGACATTCCGGGCCATCTCGAGTCTGAGAATCTGATTCGTCTACGAATCGAAGGTGCAAAATATTGTTCCCCTGTCCCTTTATTTAAATTCTAACGTGCGAACATGAGGTATGTGCCAGAAACGCTGCCTTGTACGTGACGCAAGCCCACTGCCATTCGGTTCTTGCCGCTGTGATGTGAACCCTAGCGCAGCTCCAAGCACATGGTCAGCTTTTCAGGACTATAAGATAGCACATCAAGCAGTCCGCCAGACCTCGCTCTGAGAAAGTTGTATCTACTCACTGATTCCGAAAAGAAGATCAAATTCAAGAATTCCAATTGAGAATTTGGCACGTGGCTGTGGTTGTGTTTCTGTGCAAGCTTATATTCGTAAAAGTGCTTAAAATATCAGGGTGTCGATGAGCGTTGTGATTCTAGGATCGCCAAGGTCGTGTGCTCAACGTAGGATAGCATTAGAGATATAATTTAATATTGCAACAATAAGTTGGCCTACGACTGAAAGGAGGGGAGAGTTTTTAAGTTATCTTAATGATACAGTAGTTACGCCATCATCTTCCCATTCCACCACTACTATCTGACACAGAGAAGTAATGACCCATCACGGAAATCAACGAACTGAGGAAGGCATGTCGTACAAACAATTTAGATCAAACTATACTCAACTATATGGCATGAAAATTCTATATTCCTCAAGTCCGAGTCGGACTTGAGGTTCATCGATCTTGTAGTTTGACTTAGACCTAGCCATCCCCGAAGCCTTTCCCAAGTCAAGCATTACTCTTCGACCATCATTGAGAAGCCTTCGACCTAACTCAGGTTAGGAACCTCCTGTAGAGCATCAAGGTGACGAAGCAACTTCAAAAGGCATGGAATCTCAAAGACTTGACCGAATTGCTACATACTTTACGGACCTTGCAGGTATGCTCGCTTTTCGTGCCTTTCCTCTCCACGGTAGCAGAGAAGACACAATGTGCATTGTTAAAGAACAGTTTGGGGCAGGACATGCTATGCACAGATTACAATTTGGAGTAGCTAGCTAAGAAATCAGGTGATAATGGCATGACGGTGCTGGAATTTTCGCGTCCAGTCCGACGTGTACATTGCATACTATGAACGCCCCATGTGAGGAGTCCTGGCATGGAGGATGGGAAGGTGGGAAATGCAAACGGGAGTGCGAGTGGGAGTACGGGTACGAGGGGCAGTGGTGCACAGTTTGAGCCGAGCCCGACGCCAAGTCCGAGTGAGAAATCGTCTTTTCTTCGCATGCCAATGGGTGTGTGGTACTCACCCCGAGAGTATGAAATTATATAAATGTATTCGAGAAGTCTTTGTTGGAAATGGCAATCCGACACATTGGCGAAGTCCAAATGCTAAGACACCTTTTTGTTCTTATTCGGCTTTATTTTCTTATTGAAAGACAAAATTGTATTTTGTCTTTTTTTTTTTCTATTGTAAGGACTTTTGTAAACGGTCAAAAGACCGATGTGTAGTTATAAACCATTCTCTATGTAGGTAGTTCCTCGGTTGAAGTAACTTGAACCCTCAACTGAGGTAAGTCTTATCATTCTCAAAGATTATATCTAGAGTACTCATATCTTTTGTAGTACTCTTATCTTTTAGGTATTTTACAATACAGTCGAAGTACTTGGACTTTCGACTGAGTACTCTAATTATTTAGTGAACTCGTGTCAAATCGATTTGTTTTAATTCCAACAGTCTTGAGTATAAAGTGGTGGGACTTAGTTCGGGAGGCGGGAGGGTAGAGACGGGTACGAGGGGAGTTAGTTGAGACGGAAAAGTTGAGATAGAGAGAGTTGAGATGGGGAAAGTTGAGATGAAGGGGGGTGGGGTGTTGAGACGAGGGAAGTTGAGACGGGGAAAGTTGAGAGGGGGAAGCCTCACTTTTGAAAATTATTTGAATAGACATATGAAGAATACAAATAACTCACAAGTTAAGCTTGTTCGGGTCCACTTCAGTTGGTGCACAACTGTTTATTGTTGTAAAAAACTATACAGTGCAGCATAAGTTTTAACGGTCATAACAAAGTGGAAAAATGAAATACATACCGCGGCACACCCGATGCTGGCGATAAACAACGACCAAGTTCCAAAAGAGTCACTTTCTTAAGCTTGTAAATGGCATATGCCCGTGCCATTAAAAGCCCTCCTAGTAGAATACACATATAAATTGTTGAGTGAAAAATTAGAGCGGTTTCACCTTGTATTCCTGTAAGGATTAGAATAGTTATTACTGAAGTAAATGAGGTAATTACATAGATTGTTTTGACATTAGGTTGTTAAACATCATGAGACTCTTGCTAGATCACGTTTGAATGTGAACTCTTTGCAATCTATGGCTCACAACTGTTTTGAAAGGCATGCAAGACCACAATCAAGTCAGAAAATAATGTGTCAAATGATCTGTGATGCTTGTAGTAATTCTGTTGAACAATTAACGCTACCGAGTTAAATTAGAAGTATGGGTCAAATGAATGAGACAAGAAGTGAAGGGAGACAGCAAGAGTAAACTACAAACTGGATGGGGTAAAAGAAAAGGAGATACCATAAGTCTGGGCAGTGTTAAAACTGTAAAGCAGCATTGAAGTTGGAGGTATAAGAGGCAAGCTAGGAAAAATGAGTAGGGATTTGATAAGGGAGTATGAATCAACATGGGTAATGAAGTACTATTGTCTGTAGGCTGTGGTAGTTTCAATGCAGAGGCTGTAAGGTTATATTAGTGTATGATATTTTTCTATGATAATTCACAGCTGACATTGTACTGTGATATGTTATAAGTAAAGGAATATACTATTAAAAGATAGTTACATAGTTAAAACCACCCAAAAACTTAGGTAAGGACTGAAACTAACATATAAAAAAAAGGTTATATGCATGAGACATTAAAGAGAATAGTTTTACAAATCTGACACAAAAAGATTCACATTCATAGCTAAATTCTCCATCCTTCCATGATTATTTTACTTGTATTATGGGCACAAGACTTGGTTCACAGCACTTTAGTGCCTTGGCAGCTAAAGGGGCAGGAGGTATGGAGTGGAGATAGGAGATGATGCAGGTACATAAGGAACACCAGATGAAGTGGAAATTCATTAGATATAAGAAAGAATTGGAATGGAAAAGGTCCAAAGCAGATAGGGACACAGGGAGAGACTA
This sequence comes from Gomphus bonarii, assembly GCA_003316585.1. Taxonomy (NCBI): domain Eukaryota; kingdom Fungi; phylum Basidiomycota; class Agaricomycetes; order Gomphales; family Gomphaceae; genus Gomphus; species Gomphus bonarii. Next base: position 9,919 of record QFEC01012663.1, on the reverse strand, counting down.
GGTGAACACATATATGTCACCACCAGGGGTCACTGACTGATTCAGACATTGTACAGCATGCTACTGATATAGCATAGCATATGGAATAACAAGAGGATCAAAGAAGGAAGGTTTAACATTAATTAGCAGTGATTTTCCCTATTTCCAATAGCCCAGGTATGCTATATGTGACTGCCTAACTTTGTATAGTATGGAAATCCATCACTTCTGACTGGATGTAGTTCTATTTCCTTTTCCTCTTTGTCATTAGTTGTGGACTCATATCTTGGATAAGTACTACAGCTTTCATAGGTAGTACTCTAGTGAATAATTGCATATTGATTATTTACTCCTTGTCTGAACCGGCGCTCAACCAGTTTAACTCTAAAATTGTTACTCTACCATTTCACACTCATTGTTCAAGATCTTGAACATTCCAGATAGGTTCTAACTACACAGCATCAGTTGCTCACTATGTTTGGTGAATTACAGACTTTGGATTCAATTGTTGTTGAATTTACAGTGCACTCAGAAATCAGTTCCAAGTCCCAGTACTGGTGCCAAAAGTGCCAGGTTGACTGGAAAGTCTCTGGAGGTCTTGTTGCCAGAACAACAAGAAGTTTTTACTATTACAAACAGTAACAGACACATATAGTAGCTAAGGATTACCCTGAGCCATCACCCTTTGTGTTATTCATAACCCCAACATGATAGACATGCCATTGCTGAGGGATGTATGAGATCCTTTGCTGTTTTGAGGGTTGGCATGGTGATTTTTCAGGTTGGCATCATCTTTATCACAACTGACCTTGGTGAATTCCTTAGCCTCATCCACGATTGCCTCCATCATAACATTGTTGATATTTACAGTCAACTTAGAGTATGATTGATTGGCTCTCTGTTAGATCCTAAACATTGCCTGTAATCTCAGGCACCTGAACATCATAAATTTTTTTAGATCCTGGATTCCCTCCAATAGATCTCAGGCATCCTATATTGTAGTGCCCATAATCACCTACCTCCACTTCATACCCAAGGCACACCAAAGTCTCACTTGATCATCTGAAGTTTCCTCACATATGCATTCTCACACTGAGGGACTCACCCAACACCAAAGTCCTCATGTGACACTCAACCTCTGTGACACCCAACCTCTGTGTCATCCTCCACCATCCTCCCCTCCATTATCAATTACATCATACTCCTGAACTTTCTGGTATGTTCCATTGTTCTTATGATGTGTTTGCCCATTGTAGTAAACCTGTAATCCCTTATATGATCTCTTCTGTATTTGGATTATGTTGTTATTTTAAGATAAAAGGGCCTCCATATCCATATAAACCTCCAGACCTTCATAGCTACTTTTCCATTTTGAATATTGATTTAGTCTCCCACTCTGAACCTCTACTCTGAAATTAGTGACAGATGATCTAGGAGGGTGTAACATGTAAGTTGAAGCCAAGTTCCTCTGACTCCATACCCTCATGACTACCCCAATATCCACAACAGCCTCAGTTTGACTTCAACAGCTCAGACCTTATAAGGTAACCTCAGACACAACTATCTGACTCTTGGACATTATACCCAATACTTTGGACTTAACAGTATATTTGAACTCTCACTTCTGATTGTCTATGAGGCATAGTACTCAAAGTAGCATATGTGCTGGAACTCTTAGATCTATTTCAGAAGCATCAGTACACCCTGTATCTCTCACTCATAACATTCCAGTTATGGCTCCAAATACTCACTCACCCTATACACCTCTTAACCCCATGAACAACTTCCAGAGTCAAGGATGTGGTGTCTGAAGGTTTCTTGAGTGGTCTGAGCTGTTGAAGTTAAACCTTGGGTATGGAGTTGAAAGAGCTTGGCTTCAACTTATGTATTGTACCCTCTCATGTTGTCTTGTCCTTGAATTTCAGAGGATGTCACAAAGGTGTTGCAGAGAGAGGTTATGGAGAGTTCAATGGAGGTAATGAGAGGGAGACTAAATTGATATTTGAACTGGAGAATTAGCTATGGGGACATGGAGGTTTATATACATTTGGAGATGTTGCATCAAAATGGAATAGGGTGGTCCAAATGCAGAAGGGAAACTACATTATGATATGGAGATACTACAAGGAGGAAGTGTATTATATGGAACAATGGAACATACTGTGAGGGCAACCTACATGGGTACTGATCTCAGTAACTGCTGGGAGCTAAGATAGCAGGACACCACCCTGCCCTGCCCTTCTACCCTAGGCCTGACCCAGGGATTATAACCCCAAGCCTACCCACAGTTGCAACCAGACACTGGTAAGGGGGTTCAAAAGAGAACAAGGTGAGGTGTGAGGGTGATGCTATTGACAAGGTCACAACAACAAGATACTCCAATATTTAATGAGCTGATAAGGGGGTTTTCCACCTGGTGTAGTGGTAACCCTCAGTTTATACAAAGGTTACTAGCAATAAATACATAGAAAGCCTACCTGGTGTAGCGGTAATCCTCAGAGATCAAGCTGAGGGGTAACCATTACACCAGTCACACTTATATACCCTAGACTGGTGCTTATTATGTAATCCACAGACGTGAGGCACAGGAAGGCATGGAAGGACATAAACAACAAACAACAAATAACAAACTGACAATGAACTCCAAACTGAACTCCAAGCTGAACCCTGAAAACTTCCATATCTTGTGTCTTCTGGTTACATAATAAGTGCTGGAGTAGGGTATAGGATTGTGACTGGTGTGACAGGTATCCCTCAGCTTGATCTCTGAGGATTACCATTATACCATGTAGGCTTTCTATGTATTTATCACTATTAAACCATGTATAGACTGAGGATTACCACTACACCAGGTGGATTAGTCTCAATCAGCTCATAATAATTGGAATATCTTGTAACTGTGGTCTTGTCAAAGTGTCACCCTCACAGAAGATCAAGCTCCCCAAAAGACAATCCCACATATCTCCTCTATCAATTTCCACCTTTACATCATGTCAGGCCAACTTCCAGAGGCATATTGGAATTCCCTGGGCAAAAATAACACCTTCCTCAGAAACCTGCTTGCCACCCAAGCAGACCAACTTCACCTTTTACAGTGCCATAATGAGGTCTTTAAGGACTAAATCAGTAGCATCCAAAACAAGCTAGCCAATGCTGCTTTAGCTGCTGCTATTGCTGCAACACAACACTTGGTTATTCATGCCCCTTTACACACTCTCCCCTCTCATTGCTCTATCAAAGCAGCTGATCCAGAGAAATTCAGTGAAGATAGGGCAGAGACAGAAGGATTCTGTCAGGGTTCAGTTGGAGATTGCTGTCAGTTGTTGTTTCTCATTTATGTCCTTCTATAACTTTCCATAATTTTCCATCATCTTCCACAACTTTCCAGGACCTTCTATCACCTTCTATCACTTTCTATCATCTTCTATCACCTTCTATCACCTTCTGTGACTTTCCGCTAGGGTATATAAGTGTGACTGGTGTAATGGTTACCCCTCAGCTTGATCTCTGGGGATTACTGCTACACCAGGTGGGCTTTCTATGTATTTATCACTAGTAACCTTTGTATAAACTGAGGATTACTGCTACACCAGGTGGAAAAGCCCCTTATCAGCTCATTAAATATCAGAGTATCTTGTTGTTGTGACCTTGTCAACAGTGTTGCCCTCACAAATTCAATTGTGCTGTGAAACTTTCTATCACCCTTCAGCAGGATCTTTCTCAGATAAACAAACAAAAATACTGTATGCTCTTTCATTTATGTCAGGAGGCTCTGTAGCCATCTGGGCACACATTAAGACCAAGCTATCATTGATTGGATTTTCTCATTTACTCCCTTTTATGAGTTTGCTAGGCAGGTTGAAGAAACCTTTGGAGACCCTGATCATACCAGAATAGCCTATACCAAACTGCATGACCTTAAGATGACATCCAGCATGTTAGCAGATGATTATACTGCACAATTTGAGATACTTGCAGGGAGAACAGGCTTCAATGACGAGGCACTAGAGGATGCCTATGCATTGGGACTTCCAGAAACAATTTTAGACAAGATCCATGTACAACCATCCTTCCCATCTAACCTCAAGGCATGGAAGGAAGCTGCATGCCAGATTAACTGAAACTATCACCATCTTGTAGAACTTAAGAAGGCACAAGCATCTCATAACTCTCATTGTGCCATCCCAGCCCATGCTACTGTCACTCCTGTTACCCCCACACCCAGCACTGCTATACCCATGGACATAGATTCCAATTGACAATGTATTAAGACTTGGACATGCTATAAATGTGGCAAGCAAAGGTCATATTTCCCCAGCATGCCCAGAACCCTACAAGGAGTGTGTCCACACCAACCTTACAGGAACAGCACTACCTCTGAATCAGTAGCTGCTGCTCTAGATGTTCATGAAGGAGCACAGAAGGCAAAGGTCCAAACTTCTGAAGAAGGGGAGAAACAGGGTTTTTAGGCAAGTCAGTGGTGAAGGACATGCCCTATTTGATGAATTAGTTTTCAGTTCTTGAAACATGTACACTAGGGAATACAAGAGACATGCTACACCCCTTGCCAACCCTAGACCAGACTGAAATCCAACCTGCCATGCCTGAAACTGAACCTACCACCCCAAACCCTGAAAAACAGCATCCTCCCATATCTATGTATGCTCTGCTGACAGCAGCTCCACCCAAAGATGAGGGATCACATGAGGATGATGAGGATAATGAACCACATGGCAACAACAAATATGCTAAGTGTCAAATTGTAACAAATATAGACAGGTATGAAGAACTGCAAGTGGACCCGCATGGCTAGTAATGATCTCTTGTTATGGAAGGATCTTATCCTGACTTTATCCTATTTTTGTTTAGTCGAAGAGAAACCAGAACCAGAAGTCGACCTGTCATC
>QFEC01012640.1:0-13855 GCA_003316585.1 Gomphus bonarii | reverse complement strand
TTTCATAAATTTGAGATTTGCTCATTCTCTAACAATAGAGAGGGGGTGATGTCAGGGGATGACCCTTTTCAATCTCTGGTTCAACTCCAAGACCTCCTATTCAAACTTCAATCGATCCATAATGTCCGTTACCTCTGAGACATCTGTCACATCCAAGATATCCATCACTCCATAAGAGGTAGACTTGGGTAACCCTGTATGGGCGCTTTCAAAGGAATGCATGGACCACTTACATAAAGAGTATATATAGAGAGAGACTGCCTAGCGGTGGAATCCTTAGACTTTCCTCTTAGGATTTCCTCTGCTTAGGTGAGAACCCTAGTTACACTGTATCTAGGTGGTAGTTGTATGAACTTAGGATTTTCTCTGCTTAGCTCTGTGAGATACCTCTGGAATAACTAAGGGAGTTGCCCTTACAGTTGTCTGAGTAAACATGAAGGTAGGCTAGAATAGGCTTCATGCAAAGCAGTTGTCAAAATTGAAAGTCATAAAATACTAAAGATAGGCTCAACAGCTCAATAAATCCCTAGTGAAAGGGGTGGTCACATAATGCAAGGGATAGGTACTATCCAGTGTATCAAAGAATGGGTTTAATGGGTCAAAGAGTTCTGATTCCCAGTAAATGCCATCATATGAGATATGCACAGTAGACTGCTACTATGTCATACATCAAGCTACCCTAGTCTCATTCCCATCTATTATAGAGCATGTGTCCCACTTCCGAAAGAACAGAGCAAAGTCGAAAATCATCTGAGGTTCAATCATGGCTCCATGCTCTAAGTTATAATACCAAGTGCATTTGAGTACAGAGCTTGATGTGACATAGTGTGATGGTTTCATAGTTACATTTTTTTCACTGGACGCTGGCTACATGGATGACATCTCACATGATGATTTCTACTGAGAATGAGAACTCTTCGGCCCACTGAATTGTTCTACGGTGACTCTTCAGAGGATTCCGATGATACCATGGACTCAGAGCTCTCAGATGACAAGGAACCAATACATCAAACCAACACTCATGCTTTGACAGAAAAGCTGACTGCCGCAGCAGCTCTCCCTGCAGTCAAAAATTCTTGCTACGTTTTCCGGCTCTCTTTGGTGTGATTGGATGCGAGAAAACACAGGAACCATAGAACAGGAGGAGGGAGCCAATGAAACGCGTGCTGAAACAAAGGTCACGTCGTGACGCAAATGCACCAGACCTTAAGTGCAACAATTTTGACACAGCTCGCTTCTTATGGAAATTGTCCCACGCAACCTAACGAGATTAAAGCTACCCCTTTCTGCACCAAACCTAAGACTGTTATATATTTCCGACTCCGCTCTCTTCTTTCGCCAATTGTGGCGCGTCATTCCCGAATCTCTACTCAATCACGCCTAATGCGTCATTGGACAGACTTAAGGCACAAGGACAAGGACAAGAATCTGTTAACTTTATCCCAATAGATGTGTCTTTCATGCCACCACATATAAGCAAGAAACCCTGCTCGTTCTACAGAACTAATTCCTGCACATAGGGGGCGATGTCATTATTCGCATACAGGGTACCCTCAAAGTCCCTCATCCATTCTGTGTAAGCACTGACATGCAGTTTTGGGGAACGATGTCGAAACACTCATGTCAAACATAGTGAGAATACTTCTCCGGAATCCACTATGTCCGAGCCTCGATGTGTATTTTGGGCGGCCTGAAATTGCACCAAGGGTAGTTCTTCCATGGTTCATTGGCGTCAGACCCCTATGGAGGGAGCAACGACCTAGTCCCAACGCCTCACTGAACTTCCGAACGTTGGTTATTCCAGCTACTATCCTTCCAAACAATGAACCGGTGGAACGGGTTAATGGGTCATTGGCATCCGACGCGGCCTTATCCTCATGGAGGGAGGGAGCAACGACAAATTCCTAACGCTTCGTTAAACTTTGGAACATCGGTTTTTCCAACCAGTTTCCTTCCAAACAGTAAGGCTGGTGAACTGGTCGGTCAGCCCGTCTCATTTATTGACTTTTTGTATCTATAAATGCCATGTAGGTACCCACTCGACATTCTGGCGATTCTTCGGAGGACCTGATGGACGAGGTGAGAGCAGCCAGCCATTTTTGACTATCATGGAGGCATGCACTATCACTACTTCGAGACCAAAGTTGAAGCCAATCAACTCAACTTTTCGGAAACAACCGTTTAACGAAACTTCAGTCGCACCAGAGTTACATTCTTGCAATCTTTAGAAGACCCTCGAAGAGTTTGGTCCTTTGGAAAGCCTTGATCCTCTCATCTAAAGATGGATGATATGAAATTCAAAGCCCTTGCGCGGTTCTCCAAACCAGAACATGCCAGTGCAGCAGAGAAGGCACTGCATGGTCAAAGCCACAACTTCCTCGGTGGGGCAAAAACTTGGATTACACTCTTACACTCCATTAAATACAACATTCCGTTCGCTCAGTTCCATGCGGTAAAAGACGAACTTCATCAATTACAACATACGGACGATCGTGCAAAATCAGAATGTATGTAGATGAAACAGGACGCTCAGTCGATCCCGTTTGCGTACGGATCTATGGAGATCAACCCAAAGCTCTCTGTCAACTTAAATCAAGCGTAGAAGGAATCATCTCGGGAGAAGAACTCAAATACCACGACGTGCTCGTTTGGGATGAATTCTTTCATGGAGGAGGATCTCGACCATTCTTGGATGTGCAGAAAGAATCTGCTGCTTTCGTGCATAGGATACCAGAAGAAAGAAACTTCAAGCACAGATGGCTCGTGAACTGCTGCTGAAGAAAACCTTGGACATGCGATCGCAACGACATCGCATTTCACTCATTAAACTCCAGTTGGGGAGACTACTTCAGGGAAAATTCGCACGAGGCTCGTTTGGAATACGACAAGTTCACAATAGATATCCGGACCCGGACGTTAGTCGTTCAAGGAACAGAGGAAGATATCGAAGTTGCGAAACTGTCTTTGATATCTGTCGATTCCTCTTCCATCGGCATTCCAGACAGCGGAAACAGTGGCGGCTGCCCCGTGTGCTTCGACGACCTTTGCAGTTGGCTTGCGGCTATTTTTACTGTTTTGCTTGTCTCAAACTTTGCCTCGTCTCTGCCCAAAGCTTCCCAGTGAAATGCCTTGCCGAAAGCGGACGGTGCGACCTTCCTATTCCACTTGCTACATTCTTGCGCCAGCCGACGAAAGAATGCTCTACGACAAGTCCTACCTAACTTACATCCATCACCGCCCCACAGAGTATCACTATTGTCTGGCCCCTGATTGCGAGGTCATCTATCGCCCCGGCGAACCTGGAATGATTATACGTTGTACTGCCTGTCTGGCTCGGATTTGCGCTCATTGTCATGTCGAGATTCACGATGGCCTCATGTGCGAACAACACCGCGACAACAAGACCGGTGGAGAACTGTTTCTCATGAGGTGAAATCAGGAAAACAATGTCAGTGCATGCTCAGGGTGTGGCATCGGTATCGAAAAGAATGGCGGTTGCAATCACATAGCTTGCGTAAGATGTGGCACGCACATGTGTTGGGTATGCAAACAGACGTTCGACGCAAAGGAAATCTACCCTCAGAATAGGGCTCATGGACTTTAAGCTACATGCACGACCAGCAGTCAATCACTACACTGTTGTTTCTACACTCATGTACAATGACCAGATGTTAAGATGAGCGTGATGCGTCGATATGCTTAGATTAACCTTTAAGTTTTTACTAGGACATGGTGTTCTTGTAACGGTAGCCATGTAGCAAGGGCTGCTGGTGCCTAGCGAGCGATACTGTTGTAGCTCCCTAGGCGTTTGAAAACGGCCATAGCTCAGAAGTAAAAAGATATATTTGAATCTAAATAGCTTTAATTGGTCTGTCACAACCACTATCAGAAGTGTCCACTTTAATTCAATGTGATGGAAATGTTGTCGCAAGCACGGAATATTGCAGAAATTCAAAATGCCACGCGTTCAACGTTCAGTTTTATACTGATAAAATATTTTGACGCAGATGAATACGTGACGTGTGACACGATTGGCCACGTTGGGCGGAGATCCGAGTAATGGTGACTGTTGCGGTGCTCGTTCTGAAAAATCCGTATGGCAGCCGTGAGCTTTGTCAAGATGGGGTTAATTGGACCTGCCTCAAACTCTCACCTTCTGCCTTCTCTCGATAACTTGAAGCCGGTAATTATTATATTTCCTGTGTTGCGGTTTATTCTGGCTTCTCCTATTTGTCTTATCTTCCATCCCCATCTTTGTAACTAATATTTAAATGTCCTAGGGCATATTATCCACAGGTATTGGTTTAGGCGCCCCCCAGTGTTCGCTTCCTCATTGCGCGAGTCCTCCGGTCGACATGTGTATCCCAGCATTACCAGCCGAATGCGACGAATGTGTCGCCGAATGTCATGTCGAGAACTGCGACTTGAACACCGAAGAACAATGCACAGATCACTGTGTCGTTGTGCCTTGCAATGATCCCTGCCTCGATAGCTGCGGCATGTGTACTACTCCCCTCAGTAGTCAATATCAAAGCGAGCAGTGCTTCGAAGAACTTGTCCGTCTCTTTCCTAGAATCCTCAATTGTTTATTAGCTGACCATTTACAGCTCTCCTCTTGTTCCGACACTTCGTATTTGGATCCTCCCCCTATGCACCAAGTGTCCATTCCACAGGACCACCATGAGGGATCGTTCCCTGATTGGAGCAACACATCTCTCTCCAGAGAATTAGATGCACTCCTCCGGGTCTGCGCATGTAATACCCAGACATTGCCACACGAATTCGATTGTAACGCCTGTGATCCAAACCTACTTGTAGTCAACAAGACCCGTTACAATTCACATCAGCAACAACAACAACAACCCCAGTCCCTTCCAATATCGACGCCTGCATCCGCCCAACTCTCACGTCGGTGCTCGTTAGTCTCTCCCCTAATTTCTCCAAAGCCTACGCCCGGATTATCCTCCTGTTCAAGCCCAGATCCATCTCCAGTTGTCGCGCTTACTCCCCACTGGGCCCCTTGCTTGACAACACCTGAACTCTTCCATAGCCCCGACCTTTTGCGATGCCGCTGGGCTAACTGCGAAATGGCGTTTGCCACTCCTCCGGAATTAGCGACACATGTCAATATCGTCCATCTGCACCTTCCTCCGTCAAAACAAGGGGTTCAAACACCAATGTCCCCCCTCTATCAACAGGCATTAACCTCCGAAAGCGTTTCCCTCCAAGACCCTAACTGGCTTTCTTGTTTGTGGGATAACTGTAACAGTTTCCCCACACCCTCAAAAGTCCCTGGCCCTTCCGTTGGTAATGTATTTGAGGCCGCCAAAGGATTTCTTGCCTGCCATGTACAGCAGGACCACCTGGGACTTCCAGTCTCTCATCAGTTGACCTATAGCCCCAGATACGACTCGGTACGAGATACGCAGCACTCACTTCCAGATATATCATCTCATGCTACTTCCTCCGTGACTAATATATCTGCGCCTTCTCGGAGCACCCCGTCGCCTCTTGTTCCTCAGAACATTCAGTCTTGTACGAAGACTGCCACCGTTCTTTCGCAGCATAAGTGTAGATGGCAGTCCTGCACGGAGGCTGGCGTTCCATTTGGCTCCGTCGCAGATTTGACAGCACATATCACGGATGTCCATGTGGGCGTAGGCAATTCACGCTATCACTGCTTGTGGGAAGGTTGTAATCGCAACGGTGAATTTGGTTTTGCCAGCAAGCAGAAAATACTGCGACACATTCAGGTGAGCCGTGTTATAAATACTTCGTTGATGTCTTCTGATTCAGTCTGGTTCAATAGTCTCATACAGGTGTGTTCACGAGGCAATCTAACTATATGCACCCATTAATTACTTGCAGGATATCGACCATTTAAATGTGAAATCTGCGACCAGAATTTTTCCGAGGCCGCTACCCTTCAACAGCATATGCGTCGACACACAAAAGAGAGTACGTACCGAGTTTGTTAATTCTTTAAATCAATTTGTGTCAACATTCCACAAACTTTGCAGAGCCATACATATGTGACTTTCCAGGCTGTAACAAGGCGTTTGCAATCACTGGCGCATTGACAATTCACCGACGCGTGCACAGTGGAAATAAACCATTTAAATGTCCACATTGCAATAGGTATGTCACAATTTAAACTCGAATTTGGTTTCTCGTCTCATTGTGAGATAGATCCTTCTCGGAGTCATCTAATTTATCGAAACATGTACGGACGCATACTGGTGATCGGCCGTATATTTGCCCTTTTCCTGGTTGCTACAAGCGATTTGCACGACCAGACCAGGTGGCGCGGCACAAAAATGTACACGAAAAGAGAAAGAAAATGGGACATAAACCGACGACAGCCACTCAGGAAGGGATGGACATAGATTAAACCCAATGGTATATGATTGGTTACTGACACTGTTTACTCCGTCCTTATTACTCTGTATTAAGTGGGATCACCCTTTTGTATATAAATTCAATGCAGCCTTGGTCTGTTTTGTTATATAGTACACTTGCTTATATCACAATTAGAATGGAAGATGGAAGCACTGTATGTGAGGGATTGAGTAACAAGTTGAAGGATAAGACATATGAGTTCATAAAGAAAATAGTTGGGCAGTATTTGGTGGAGAGGACGAGAAGGCCAAGGTACAAAATGACCTTTGCATTAGTCTGTAGATGACGGATAGGTCAGATGTGGTAAAAATGCAGAAGAATCCACCAAACCATACTTGGCCAAAGGTAGTTGAGAGGGATTCTTCATTCAAAAGGGAGATGAAACCAAATGTCTCAAGACAAACTAAAAACTAGTCTTTAGTCTTCGAGCCGGAAAATGATCAAACACGTGACGATAGCAAGCTATGACCAAAGAAAATCTAAAGAAGATATTCGTCAAAATTTTTCTTGATGGAAAGGGACAAGTGTTAAAGGTCAAGGTATAAATTAAATAATCTCCAAATAATTTCGGAGCGGGCTTTAGATATTGTGGTCATTTCAACTCCGAGGCGGCTGCCGCAGAGGAATTTACTTATGTCGAACCCCTCTCAAGCTGGCCCGTCGTCAACCCAGGCGCAGCAATCCACCCCAGACCTATCGTACCAGGGGGTTTCTTCGACATCTGGGTCTCGCCATGCAGAAGAACAAGCGAGGAAGGACCGCACACTGACGGAGTTTATGCTGATGTTAGACGAGTATGAACCCATGGTGTGTCATTGGACCCGGTGTGGGTCTGCGTGAGAGGGGACAAAAAAACCGATATAGATGCTTTTCATGAACCTAGATTCCAAACGAAGTCACAGACTTCTACCTTCAACGCGTCGGTTTTGAGTGTGAGGATGTCCGACTGTACGTGCCATTTCCACCAACGGCGCCCGTATCACCCTGAAATTAAGTGTTGGTCCGCAGAAAACGATTGCTCTCTCTAGCTGCACAAAAATTCGTCTCGGATATTGCGGCTGACGCGTACCAACACGCGCGTATACGGACGAACGCTGCCCCAGGTGGTCGTGGACGAGGTGCTGGAACATCATCGGCCAGGGTCAAGCTTTCACGAAATGCTTCTCTTTTGATGTCGTAGCTGACGCTCCCCTAATCCCTTCGCATTGGCTGACAGGATAAAACAAAAACTGTGTTGACAATGGACGATCTCAGCGCAGCACTTGCCGAGTACGGTATTAACTCAAAGAAACCAGAGTTCTTTATGTAGCATTCAGATAGACATAATGATGTATTGTTTCATTGTACAGTTTCATTCCATTTCCATAATATTGTACCAGTTTCTCCTCTCTTCGCCGCCTACGCCACTCGTTCCACACCAGGAGGGAACTTATAGCCACCCTGACGACGGACCTGCAGGGTTGCATCAGTAACGTAGCAGACGAGACATATTAATCCAGTTACCTCGTCGAATACTTCCATCTCGAACAGGCTTTTGTCGAGGCTCCACAGTTCGTGCTCCGTCTTTCCGTCCCTGATGGAACGCGCAGCCGCGTCAGCAATGTAGTGATGACCACGTCCGGTATGCTGAAATTCTCGTATTTCCTCTTTGACAACTTTTCCTGAACCAGGCTCGGAAAAATATTGAACTTTGAATGACAGAGGGCGATAGATGGGTGACTGTCCGCCTCTTGTAAGGTACACGAGTTAAAAAATCAAGAAATGGACAGACCATGATGATGATATTTCCCCGGTTGAATCGTATCGTAAGGGGAGGTTCGGGCGACGGGATGGTGAGATTACAAGATAAAATTGCCTACACAATCATTATGTTCATGGAGGAGCAAATATGTCTGGTCAATGCAATACCTGGGCTTGAAGTTTGTCAAATGTAAGGGTGACACTTGTGCTACTGTCAACACCGGTCAACGGGGTTTTGAGCATGGATCCAGCAATGGAAGATGGGCGGTGTTTCTCATTTGCCACATGCTCATACAGCGCGATGACCGCCCAGACAAAAGGATACGGCCCCCTGATAGCAAGATTAAAAAAGTTATAGCAGTGACAAACAAAGGTTCATTCTGACAAGTCTAGAAGGGCACCCCCTCCAAGTTCCGGATTCAATATACGGTGAGTTTTGGAGATGTCTATGCCATATCATACAGGAAATCAGAAGTCACGATGGCACCCGGGAAGTGGCTCACTCTCGATGCCAAAATCCACAGACAAATCCGCGTGCCTGACGACGTTAGATTAGCATAGATACAGCAAGGGTGCAATAGTTACACGTGCAAAACTCTGATGTCACCAAGTATGCCTGAATCTATAACTTGCTTGATCTCTTGGGCAATAGGCTGCCCAGGAATGAGAGGGTTCTTAAGTCAAAGGAAAGGCATGATTGGTACCTGGAATCGAGTCCACATTGCCTCCATGAGGAACAGTTTGCATTCCTTCGCAAGGCTGATGAGATCGCGAAGTTCTGCAGCGTTTGACGTGAATGGCTTTTCACACAGCACATGCTTTCCAGCAACCAATGCATCTCTGGTATTCTCATAATGATAGGTGTGCGGAGTCCCTAAATAGACGACTCAGATTCCAAGAAATATAGGTGATGTATGGGAACAGACCAACGTAGATAATGTCGACCTCCTATTAGGTTTCAAAATCGTGTGTTTGACTTGTGAATCACAGCAAAAGCGAACACCTGCCTTATCGGCATACACTTGTTCATAACTGCCATACCCTTTTGCACTATAAACTTTTGTCTCTTTGACAAACTCCTCTGCTTTGGCTGTGTTCCTAGACCCCACGGCGACCACCCTATGCTCAACATCGGTGGAGCCTCGACTGCTAGTACTTCGGTTCGCATGCACTTACAGTGACATAATGACTTACGTTGCAGGATCAACAAGAAGATCCTAAGGAGTTGTGAATGAATTAACATGCAAATCTCTTCATTGAACACACCTTGACAAATTGAAGCGAGATCCCCCCACAACCAATTATGCCCCATCTCAGGATCCTAAACTTTTGGTGAGCTTCTTTCTCTTACAAAAGAGCGTGCAAGCCAGTTACATTGTATCACTGTGAGACATAGCAAAGACACAGGAAAGTAGAGGAATGTAAAGGAATATTCTCGGGCCTACCAACACCCTAGTTTCTCCGGTCATCAATCTCAGCACACTTCCTAGTCTAAGTCATCCATTCGAATAGCCATGGTGTATACATGTTACGATGTCTTCTTGGTCTTAGCCTGGGGACCAGCTTATAAATTGGCTAATCTTTTCTGAAAGAGGGAATGGAAAACAAACATACAACACATGACAAAATTCAAATATATACCTCATTTGATGAGTGTATTATGTTGATTCAATCTCTGGTCCTCTAGTCTCTGGTGCATTGACATAGACAATGGCTGACCAACCTTTGCGCACTACATGTGAGAATGATAACACAAGCTACTTGAGTGTATTGCAGCATTCACTTATTTACCTAAGGGACTTGTAGTTGTGTACATGAGACATCAAAAGAAATAAGGAAACCCATATGATCTGCAAGGGAGCTATTCGGGCAGCAACAATATTTTCGCAAGCTTGCTTTATTTCATCCTCTGCAGTGCAAAGCTTTGCATCTCCCTCAGGATCCAGAATATCACAAACCCACTGTTCCATTGGTGCAGTATCATTCACCTTGGTAGGACAGGGAGGATATTATCAAGTGGTACAATGGATGCCAAGCAAATGGCATTCAGATAATAAAAGCAGAGTCATGTTCTCATAGCATTGATAGCATGCAATGAGACAATTCATTAAAATTATATGCCAGGGTTTGACTGGATTCTTCCTATTTGCATCTCCACCTTCTGCATCTCCCAATTATGTAATAAGCACTGGATTAGGGCATAGGGTAACTGGTGTGATGGTTACCCCTCAGCTTGATCTCTGAGGAATACCAGATAGGCTTTATATGTATCTATTGTTGGTAGACCCTGTATAAACTGAGGAATATTGTGGATTAGTCTCTATCAGCTCATAATTATTGGAGTATCTTGTAGCTGTGGCCTTGTTATAGCATCATCCTCACAGAAGATCAAGCTTCCCATAAGATAACCTCACATATCTCTTCTATCAATTTCCACCTTTATATCATATCAGACCAACTGCCAGAGGCATATTGGGATTCCCTGGCTGAAAATGACACCTTCCTTAGGAATCTGCTTGCCACCTAAGTAGATCAACTTCAACTCCTACAGTGCCAGAATCAGCTCCTTCAGGACCAGTGAGGTGGCATCCAAAACAACCTAGCCAATGCTACTTCAGCTGCTGCAATTGCCACAACACAACACTTTGTTGTTCATGTCCCTTTACTCACTTCTCCCTCTCATCACACTATCAAGGGAGCTGATCCAGAGAAATTCAGTGGAGATAGGGCAGAGACAGAAGGATTCATTTGTACTGTGAAACTCTCCATCAATTTTCAGCCAGGATCATTCCCAGATGAAAAGACAAAAATGCTAGGACTTCCTTGATCTCACTACATTTGATGAGTTTGCTAGGCAAGTTGAAGGAGCCTTTGGAGACCCTGATCTTGCCAGAATAGCCAAACTGCATGACCTCAAGACAATGTCCAACATGTCAGCAGATGATTATATTGTACAATTTAAGATACTGGCAGAGAGAACAGGCTTCAATGATAAGGCACTGGAGGATCCTTATGTATGGGGACTTCTAGCAATGATTTTAGACAAGTTCCATGTACAACCATCCCTCTCATTTAACTCAAGGCATGGAAGGAAGCTGCATGCCAGATTGACTATAACTATCACCATCTCCTAGAGGTTCAGAAGGCACAAGCATCTTATAGCTCTAATCACACCATCCTAGCCTATGCTACTACCACTTGTTAGAATCTCACTTGTGAGATCCCCACTTACTTAGTAATACTGATTAAATAACTTTTTTACCTTATCAAGTAATCCCACTCAGTTTATTGTTTTCAGCCTCAGAGTCTAGGCCCTGCTTCAATCATTTCCTTCATTTAGGTAATTTCTCTACTCACAATACTTTTCCCCCATTTAGTAATTTCCATTGTAACTTCCAACAATATTTGTAACACACCTCACTTGAACCTTATTCTGACTCACCCATGTTTTACTTTGCCTTTATTTTAATTTCTGTTATGGAAACCCCTTTGTTCTTTTGATTTGAAATCACTCTGACTTTTTGAAATACTAATCTAGTATATAATATGTATGTAAATTAATAGTTCAGTAATCAGAAAATTGACTAAGATTTCCCCTGAGCTTTTGTCAGACCTTACTCCTCTGAAATTAGGGAAATGATGAGATCTGGATGGTATAGTACATAAGCTGAAGCCAAGCTATATTCTGAACCTTGCTGAAGTGACAAGCTTACATAAGACCTCATCTCAGCCCATTCCTAACAGTATTTTCTAACACACACTCCTGATCTTGTTATTGATATGTCTATTATGACCACCTGTTCCAGTACTTATATCATTAAACAAACCACAGCACCAGGAACCCTGTCTAACTGTTAAGTCTGTAATTGTGGACATCTTGTCTGAAGGGTTCTTGAGTGGTCTGAGTCATTGAGGTTGAACCAGGGTGTGGAGTTGTGAGGACTTGGCTTTAACTCATGTGTTGCACCCTCTTACATTGTCTTGTCCTTGTATTTCAGAGTTGACATGGAGGTGTTACAGAGGAAGTTTACAGAGGTAATATCAGGGGACAACCTGTTTCAAGCCCCAAGCCAAAACTGAACCAGCTCAACTGGGAGTGTGCTGAATGACCCAAGGTTTTCAGCCAAGACTCCCAAACCTTTGACACCTTTGGGCCCACTGAACAGCTCAGCACTTACCCACAAGGTTCTCAAGCTAGAAACCAAGACTTGAGGACTGAGGAGAGCTGAGGAGAAATTAGCTCAACCCAAGGCCAAGCTCACTTAGACTGAAGGAAGATACCTTGGTTCAGGCTGGCATCTTTAGGGCTGAGTTTCCAAACCCCAGCTCAGGTCTCTGGAAATTGGCTCCAGGGACATCAAGTATTTATAGGATGGGTATGCATACCTTAGGGCCCAAGAGAGAGGCAAGGTATGTTGAGGAAGTAGGATGCAGACAATGGGTATATAGGTCAGATGGCTCACTAGCAAGGGATCCTAGGTTTTCCTTTTAGGATTTCCCCCTTGCTAGTGCTGTGTGACATTCTGCAAGTACAATAGGGATTGTCTGTCAGGGTTCAGCTTGGAGTTCATCTGTTCAGTTTGTTGTTTCCTGTTTATGTACCCCTATCTTGCATCTTCCAATTATGTAATAGGTGCTGGAGTAGGGTATAGGGTTGTGACTGGTGTGACAGTTACCCCTCAGCTTGATCTCTGAGGGTTATCACTGCACCAGGTGGGTTTTCTATGTATTTATCACTAGTAACCTTTGTATAAAATGAGGATTACTGCTACACCAGGTGGATTATCCCTTATCAGCTCATAAATATTGGAGTATCTTGTTGTAAATGAAGGCTTACACAGACTGGGGAGACAATAAGACATTTTCACCATTGTTCCCTATTTTCACCTTTCACATGTTAACAGGACTTGTCCATTGTTCTTTTCCTTATTGTTCCAATTCACTATAAGTACATGTGGTCTAGTACTCCATACCTCAGTCAATTTACTCACTATGTGTCAACTGAGGTATGTTACCATTTTTAGCTTGTGCTCAGTTATTTAGCATACTGATCAGTTCGGGTAGATATTGTATTTGTTATAGGTACTACTGTTGAATTGCAGTCAATTTACTCACTATGTGTCGACTGAGATATTATATTTGTTACATATCTTGTTGTTGTGACCTTGTCAATAGTGTTGCCCTCTCAGCAGATCAAGCTCCTCTCTAGACAATCTCACACATCCTTTCCACCAGTTTCAACCTCACAACATATTGAACCAAATTCCAGAGAAATATTGGGAGTCTCTAGGTGCAGCTGGCACCATTCTCAGAAACATGTTTGCCACCTGGGCAAACCAAGTTGATCTCCTACAATTCCAGAATGAAGTACTTCAAGAGCAGTTGAGTGCTATGCAGAACAATATGACCAATGCTATTGCAGCAACCTAGTACTTGGCTACCCATATCCAAGCACCCAACCCCACTTCTCAACACTCCATCAAAGTGGCTTATCCAGAGAAGTTCACTGGGGATAGGGGTGACTTAGAAGGATTCATTTGTGCTGTGAAGCTCTCTATCACCCTTCAACTAGGTGTCAGGGGATGACCCTTTTCAAACTCCGCTCAATCCATCACCTCCAGGATCGATCTGTCACATCCAGAATGTCTGTCACATCCAGAATGTCCGTCACATCCAGAACGTCCATCACATCCAGAATGTCCGTCACCTCTGGGAT
>QFEC01012622.1:0-11785 GCA_003316585.1 Gomphus bonarii | reverse complement strand
GACAACCCACGGTCGTCGCGCTGTGCGCGATGACCAAGAGACAACCAAAATCACCGGCCGTCGTCGCACACGCCGGCACAACGACCAGTACAACACGCAGTCGTCACGCACACCAGCACGACAACCAGGACGATGGGCCATCGTCACGCACGCCGGCACAACGACCAGTACAACACGCAGTCGTCGCACACACCGGCACGACAACCAGGACAATGGGCAGTCATCGCGCACGCTGGCGCAACGACCTGGAACGACCCGCGGTCACCGCGCACGCTGGCGCAACGAGCAGAACGACACGTGGTCATCGCACACGCCGGCGCGACGACCTGGAGCGACGACCTGGAGTGACGACCTGGAGCGACCCGTGGTCGTCGCGCACGCCGGTGCGACGACCAGGACGACGGGCAATCATCACGCATGCTGGCGCGACGACCAGAGAAGATCCGGGGCCGTCGCGCACGCCGGCGCGATGACCAGAACGACCGGCGGGGGACCGAACTCACGACCCCTGCCTTACCTTCTTCTCGCGAAGAGGGTGCCCCACCGCCATGCACGCCGGCATGACAGCTAGGACAGTTGCAGGGGCCGACTTACCTCTTCTCCCCACCACTGGAGTCCCACACTGCATGTGACAGTGTGAGCCCACTTAGTCAAGACCATGGGTGGAGAGGACAACGAGCAGCGAACCTTAGGCGCCCAAACAAATGGTGCCCCAACCCGATGTTTTGGACCATCCGGTGGTCCGGCCACTATTGTCAATGAGGACATTGACCTTAAAGGAGGGGGTAATGTCATGATTTCTCCACTTCTCCCCTTTCTATTACTTGTCATTGGAGTCCGCTACTCCGCCAGACTATATGTACAGTTCTTAGGTAATTAGTTAAAGCTCAGTCTTGAGCTGGTCAATACACCGACAAGTATCATTGCTCATTTCCCTCTTCTGCTCCTAAGTACTGAAGCTCTTGTCATTGCTGACACATACTCACTTCAAAGTCCTCACATGATCTCTGCACACATATCACCCCCCTCCATCCTTGTTATCACATCACCTCCAACATACAGATCTCCACATTACCACCTCCATCATTCATTGTGTCATCTTCTAGTGTGCTCCATTGTTTCACATGATGTGCTCCTCCCTTGTAGTAACTCCATAGAGTGTTATTGTCAGGGGACAACCTGTTTCAAGCCCCAAGCTGAAACAAACACAGCTCAGCTGGGAATGCACTGAACAACCTGAGGTTTTTGACAAGACCTTCTGAACCTTCAGCACCTTCAGGCTCACTAAACAGCTCAGCTCTTACCCATGAAGTTCCTGAGCCAGGAGCCAAGATCTAAGGTGGGAGGCTGAGGACCAAGGAGGGCTGAGAAGGGATCCACTCAACTGGAGGCCAAGTCACTTAGGCTGAGGAGAGGTACCTTGGTTTGGGTCAAGATCTATAAGGGCTAGGTGCCCAAACCTCAGTTCAGGTCCTGAGGGATCAGCTCCAGAGGTGCCCAGTATTTATAGAATTGGTATGCATAGCTTCAGACCCAAGAGAAGGGTAAGGTATGCTGAGGAAGTAGAACACAGACAATCAGTATATAGATCAAACAGTTCACTAGCAAGGGACCCTAAGCTTTCCTCTTAGGATTTCCCCCTTGCTATGTGAGACCCCCTTTTACTGTACATAGGACAATCTCTAACTTAGGATTTCCCCCTTGCTAGCACTGCGTGACGTTCCATAAATGCAACAGGGGTTTCCCTTACAGTTATTATCTCTTCCACATTCAGACTATGTTGTTCTTTTGAAATACAAGGCCTCTGCATGTATATAAACCTCCATACCTTCATAGCTACATAGTTCTCTAGTTTAGATATTGATTTAGTCTCCCTCTTGATACTTCCATAACCTCTCTCCATAACCTCTCTATAACCCCTCTCCAAAATTAGGGACAAGATAACATGGGAAGGTGCAACACATAAGTTGAAGCCAAGTCCCTTCAACTCCATACCCTCTCATCAACCTTGGTTTGACTTCAATGACTTGGACCCTCTCAAGTTACCTTCAGATATTATGTCCTTGACCTCATAATTAACATCCACTCATGCTACTTTGCCTCATTTAGTAATTTCTGTTAAACCTCACAACAGTATTTATAACACACCCTTGCTTAACTTCATTCTGACTTACCATGTTTCACCTCACCTTTGTTTTAATTCCAATTCTGGGGTTCTTTTGATTTGAAATCACATTAACTATTTGAAACAATAATATAGTATATAATATGTATGTAAATCAGTAGCTCAGTAGTCAGAAATTTGACTAAGATCTCCCCCAAACTTCTGTTAAACTTCACCCCTCTGAAATTAGAGACACAATAGGATCTGGATGGTCCAGCACATAAGCTAAAGCCAAGCCCTACTCCAAACCTCACTAAAGCTACAACTTCACCAAGCTTACACAAGACCTCACTCTCCAGCAACTCATTAATACCATCTTAACAAGGCTTCAGAGCATCAATGAGGACTTTGGTATGCCTCAGGTATGGATCAGAGGTGGGTGATTATAGCCACTATGATATTGGATGTCTGAGATCTTTTGGAGGGGATCTGGGATCTAACAGTAACCCAACAGTCCACCCTACCTGTATTAAAGAGCTGTGGAGCTTATACTAGGTGTTCAAAAATTCTGGAAATAATCACAAACCTCTTGTAGTATTTCTTCTTTGCTCTGGAATTTGTTTATACCCAATCATAAATATGTGTAGTCTGATTGATTAAATGATTTGACATTATGAATTAACAATGTGGCTTACTTGCATGAGTCTTACTGATACAATAGAGCTCTCAAGGGTGTAAAAAATTTCCAGCACAAAGAGAAAATACTAAGGAAGGTCTTTTATTATTCTCAGAATTTTTGAATAGTCAGTTTGGGTTCCCTGGTCCTTTGATACAAGTAGGGTAGAGTGTTGGGTTGGTCAATAAATATATTTGGACCTTCTACTGTTGGGAGAACAAAAGAAATGTACAGAAAAGATGATATTAAGTTTCAGATGAATGTCATGAATTGACCGAGAAATGATGATTTGAAAACCAGCTCCAAATGAATTGGAAATGTGACATGGCAAGAACAATCACACATATCATATAGAAAGCCCACAAAAAAAAAAGATCTAGTAGGGAAGTACACTCAATTCATCCCACCAAGTTTCTTGCTGGACATACAGAACTGATCCTTTGTCTGAGCGCACTTTGCTCTTTCATAGTTGATAGCTCAGATAATGTCATATGTCAAAGTGAGGCATAATGAATTGGGTTTGTATAGTCTGTGCTAGTCGCGAGATTCGAACAGCTTGCTATTCCAAAATCGGAATATAAAATAAATTCTAAATTCAATGGAACGGAATCATTTGCTTCTGACTCCTGGTCGCACTAGTGTGTATGCCGCATCAACGAATTTAAATAGTGCATGACACTTAATGAATATGGGGCTCTCCTTTGGCACAGGGTTAATTGGCTCGTGGACGGTCTAACGGAAGAGTACTCCTCTTCACAGGGGCGCCCTGTTAGAAATTTTACAGTCAGGCTGTAGTCATATGATCATTGAAATTAGGAAGACCTTGCTTCATGTGACACCAGAACCCTACTGTCCTTGACTTTGGTACACTCTGATACCGACAGTCTTCCCCTGGTACTTGTATGGCATCTTGGGAATACAAATATCAGGGAGAGACTTGGATCGTACGAGATACCTAGGTGTCTCATTCATTCTGTAAATGGAGCATCTTCTCAATAGCTAACAGGAATAGACATCGTATAATGACGAAAACAGGCTCAGATCACCAATACTAACATCCACCTCAACCATGCATGACTTCAACACCCACCTTATTTAAAACATAAGTCTTTGTGTTGAATTAATAAGTGTAACCCTTCCGGTGGAAAGAGAAGCAAATCCTCAAAGGAGATCATTGTTGTGAGATGGCGAGGATATTATATACATGTTCTTCAAACATTCAAGCTAGCAGATGGGTCTGAAGGATTACCTTTACAATGACCTGCGATCATATTCAGCATTTTAGTTGCAATACCAGCGAATCGATCTGATGCAGTGTCTTCTATGGTTTGCTCATATTTGAGTAAGTTCTTAGATGAATGACAAATCCATTAGTCTTCACAGTCTGTTGCTATATACCCCCCAACTTATTGTGATTCAAGGTAAACTACACGAGCGTAGTGGCCTGGTCTCGAGGCTAATGTTGATACCAGCCCCTTGCACAAGTTCCGAGCTAAGGGACTCCATTAAAACGGAGTGTACTCTAACGAGCGCGCCGAAAGCAATGATAGAGGTCGCTTTCGTTGTGAATGAGTCAATGGCAATGGTTTGGTGAGGTATAGCGGCATTCCCACCGTCAGGGCATGCTTGTTTTGACAAGTCCCACCGCGATCGCAATCGGTAACGAAAAACTCGGCAAACCAGTGCTGAATCGCCAAGAACTATGACTTAACATTCAAAGATCTAAATATGGCGGGCGAGCCGCCGGCACCCAACGAGTAGGATCAACCTTGAGAGTATAAAAGGTCGCTGCTAAACGCTCTCATCATTATGTCTTTGCTCGACCACCTCCCCAACAAGATCAAAGGCGTCGGTTCTACCACAGCTTCCAGCAATGCTCATCCAGCTGCCGGCGACAACAATGGAGGACCAAAGTCACCCAAGCTCGAAGGCCACGTATACCAGCAAGAACCGTTTCGTGCTGGTCTTTTTGTGACGGAAGAACTTGAAAAGGCGATTTCAAGGTGTAAATCGAAGGTGGCAGAGATAGCGGCAGAGTGCCGGAGCAGAAATCGCAAGTTTCGGTGGGTGTGGGGGGAGCTTTGTGGGGGGAGGCTAAAACTTTGTATTAAGCTCACCATTGGGTTGTAGAGACATCGAGTTTGATCTCGATAACGACAGGGAACGATGTCTTCACTCACTGTCGACGTACGTTATGTGTAACCATGCGCGCAGCGACCACTAACCTTCTATCAGTCCTGAACCCGAAAAGTTTGATCCTTCAGACGTCTTGCGGGTCTCCCAAATCTTTGAAAACCCACACTTTTTAGTTGATGGGGCACGATCAAGTGATATCGAACAGGGCGGTGCTGGTAATTGTTGGTTCATGTGTGCGGTGGCCACTTTGTCGTCCCTGCCCGGGTTGATTGAAAAGATCTGTGTCGCGGTAAGTGCTTGCCAACATCTCGACTAGTCATTCTCATCCAGAAACATGATAGAGAGACGAAAAGGTTGTGTTTGAGTCTCTTGTGCTGCTGCTGCCGTCACTTGAGTCGGATGATTCTTCATGCAGGTCGGCATATATGGATTCATCTTTTGTCGTGATGGGGACTGGGCAGATGTTATCATTGACGAGTTAGGTTCCTGCTAAATGGCATTAATATATCTGTTCATCTTTCACAGTCAATTATTTACGACCGTTCCGAAATATGAGACTTTGTCACCCGAGGTATTCCATTTCTAGAGTCTAGATTAGTGAATGCTATGTTAACTAATACCTACATAGACTCAGAATTTATACCACAGAGACAAGGATCTCTACCAAAAAGTAGCTCGGAAAGGTAGCAAGACCCTTTACTTTGCGAGGTCCAGCCAAGAAAATGAGATATGGGTGTAAGCACTTTGTTGACCAGCTTGTATACGAGTATTTATGATTTGACCCAGGCCACTTATCGAGAAAGCATTCGCCAAGTTTCACGGTGATTATGCCTCACTTAACGGGGGATTCGCTTTCCAAGCACTTGAAGACTTGACTGGGTGAGATTGGAATTTGAATGCTGCAATAACAAGCAACCTACAGCCTACAACAGTGGAGTCTCTCAGGTTGTCTATACAAACGTATGTGCTCAACGTTAACGAATTCGTCAATACACATATTCAGAGTTCAGGATATCCTGGATACTGACGAGTTCTGGCGAGATGAGCTTCTTCGGGCCGCAAAGGATAGACTCTTTGGGTGTTATCTTGACTCACTTGCGGGAGAAGGTGTTGCAACAGATAAGACTACAACCAACGGTGTGACCCTGCTTTCCCACACGAAACTTTGACCACTCTGTTAAGACATCATACAGGACTTATCGGTTCCCATTCTTACAGTATTCTTAAGGCAGTTGAGTACAACGGCAAGCGATTTCTGAAGATCCGTAATCCTTGGGGAACAGGGGAATGGAATGGGCGATGGAGCGACGGGAGCAAAGAATGGACTAAAGAGTGGATGGAAGCTCTTGATTGCCTGGACCATCAGTTTGGAAATGACGGCTCGTTCATTATGGAATATGAGGACTTCTTGGAAACGTGGTACGCAGTCGAGCGCACCCAGCTCTTCGATTCTACATGGATACAGTCTTCACACTGGCTGGATGTCCTGTCCCGGCCTTACCCTTGCGTCTGGCAATTCGGCGATGTATCGTGTACGCCTCAGTTTGTCTGGTTTATGTTTTTTCGGGCTCATCCACCCTCTCTCCTGTACATAGTCACGTTTAGCCTCCCAACGGCTTCACCTGCCATAATCGTTCTTTCTCAGGCAGACTGGCGATTCTGGGCAGAGCTATTAGGAAACTCCACGTGGTCATTCGATTTCATTCTTTTCAAAAGGGGCTCTGATCGAGTGCTTGGCCGTTCCGAGTTTTCCGTCCAATGGCCGCGTAGTGTTGTGTTGGCAAAGGATCTTGACGCAGGAGATTATGTCCTCCATGTAAGTCGAACATTGTCTTCGACATATTACATTAAATGGATGCCATGTAATAGGTACGACTAGATCGCAACTTTCATCCCCAAAGGGTAGGTTCCATGGGTAGATTTGTGTGGTGAAGATGAGAAGGCCGAACGGCATTGTTTTCCAGGATTATTTCAACGAAACTCGACGAAACTGGGATGTACGAAAGCTAGCACTGGTAAGGGCCGAGGCGGCACGTAGTATGGCCATGGCTGCTAATTTTGAGCACACGTTCGTGGATTCTCATCGATTGATGATGAATAACCCGCTCACGAGCATCTTCAGGTCTTGGCGAAACCAAATGGTCGTTCCTCCTGAAACGTTCGCTGGTAACGATCTACTGCAGCTCGAAAAAGAGAGCTTTGAAACGGCAGCCGAGGAAAGGAAATTGACTAAAGCCCGCTTCTTCCCCAAGACCGATAAGACGTTCGACATCATCGTCTCTTCGCTGCAGCAAGCTCAAGCAGCAACACAAAAGCCAGAGTCTGGAGAAATTGATGTGTTGAATGACGATGATAACGTGTCCGTTGTCAGATCAGAAACAGCTATCGTTGAGGATTGGGAGGAGAGCGCTGCGCCAAGAAATAAAGCAGTCAAAGATGTCTCAGAGGCTACGGCTGGTCAGGACGGGCAAGACGCTGATTCCCACGATCTGCCAGACTCAACCGGTACGATAGTCTCTGCTACCACACAACCCTCGGAAGTGACACAGGGCCCAGTTCATCCCGGGATTTCATGCAGTGGTTGTGGCATACCAACCATTATCGGCGTGCGCTGGAAATGCCTCGTGTGCGATAATTATGATCTGTGTACGAGCTGTCGATCCTCTGGGAGGTGTACTAACCCCCATTCCATAAACCATCATGTTGCGAGGATGGAAACTCCTGAAAGTAAGCGAGTATAGTTCAAGACTAGCATCCCCACTCATGTTATTTTTAGCTCTTTTATCTGTGCACCAGATCTTGTGTGGCGGATGCAAAGCAATGCCAATGATTGGGGTACGATGGAAATGTCTCGTATGTGTCGATTATGATCTTTGCGATGCATGTCATTCTTCGGGAGCACATCCGGATGAACATCAAATACTCAGGATTGAGATGCCAGATGATGCAGAAGACCTTAGATCCGAGGTGAGTGCGGTTCTGAGGTAAAAAAAGTCGTTGAATCTGTTTAGGTATCCGACGACACGGTATTGCTGGGTCTGCGTGTGTATACTAAGTCTAGAGCGAGAGTGAATATCAGTGGTCAGCTGAGACATGGGAGGCTTATTTCGGCGAAGATGCAGAAAAAAGTATAATTTGAGTACAGAATATATCAAGATGCTTTCAATGTCAACGGTTGTTAAGTCATAATGATACGCGCCTTGGCTCTCGCTCCCCGGTACATATATGACTCTGTAGTATCAGGTCTGGATCTCGTCGAGACAGAAGTCAGTCGGGACTTTGAATCTGGGTTGTCCAGCATGTGCATCTAATAATCCTCTACCAGTATGACATTGGCTCTACCATGAGCGTAGGTGTGTATGTGGAGAGCCTACCTTCTAATCGGAAAGGGTATAGTTTCATTAATTTTACCGTTTATTGAACTGATTCACGTTTTTCACGCACGGTAAAAACTCGGCGAGCAAGCGACTGCCATAGTTCTTCGGTACTTCTTCGGTGGTAGTTTATTCTGCCACCTAGATATAACGCTAGTCCATATGACATAATTCATACATTTAGTTAATTATTTTCCTCGTGGCCTCACGCCATTGCTCGGAAATGCAGCATGCGGCTTCTAGTGCCCGTTTGGTGCAAGTGATGGCGGAAAATGAGAGGAACCAAGATTCGTGACCGTGTTTGTCATCCGTGTTACCCTTACCTCATAGGAGAAGACCTCCTCATAAGCAGCACGTCCAGCCGACACCTAATTTTTTAGACGCCTCTCTGCCATCCTCCACTATAGTTTGTTAATTAATGCTCGCCGCTGTCCTCATCATTGCTCTCACTTTCTCCCATGCGTTTGCTAACATCATAACCCCCTCTCAGTTGGCTTCTTCGTATGACTTTGTCATTTTAGGTGGAGGGGTTGGAGGGCTTGTTATAGCTTCCCGGCTCTCAGAAGACAGTAATACGACCGTCCTTGTGCTCGAAGCAGGAGACACGGGGGATGCAGTGAGGAATTCTATCGGTCAGCAGTTGTCAGCCTGAACGGACTTGTGGTCTTTATCTAAACCATTTTTGTCTAAAAGACATTCCGGGAAATGCTTATTACTCTTCTCTCCTCGGCACCTCATATGACTGGCAATATCAGACTGTACCACAAACTAACCTGAACAATCGTCAGATTCCATGGGCCCGTGGGAAGGTGCTGGGTGGATCGTCTGCAGTCAACGGCATGTACCTCGTTCGACCGAGCCAGATGGAGGTTGATGCTATTGCGGGGCTCAATGCAAAGCAGACTGGTGCCTCAGCTTGGGGGTGGGAGAGTCTTTTCCTGGCTATGAAGAAGGTGTGAGGAATGTATCGACTCGTTTGTCATCTTCTGAAATATCTGTCAGTCCGAGACTTTCACGCCTCCACCTTCGGATATTCAGCAGGAGGGTGGGATTCAGTACAATCTCGCTTCGCATGGCACCTCCGGACCTTTACACTACTCCTACCCTGGCTAGTACGTACCACACTCATTGTCCAACGTTTATCATCCTAAACATGTACAGTATCCTGCCCATTGTTGGAAGCTGGACAGGGACGCTTGATTGGATTGGTGCGCAGTTCTGGTAGTCGCAGTCAATACTCTGTATTCATAATCTATTATGTCAGGTATTCCCCCTTCTCCTGACTCCAACGGTGGAGCCGGATGGGGGGCTTTTATAGCCACCTCCTCTATTAACCCCGCCAACTGGACGCGTTCTTATTCACGCTCAGCGTATATCGACCCTCTCCCTTTCCGACCAAACTTGGCCATTCTCCCCAATGCTACCGCCACCCGTCTCATATTCTCAAACACCACTTCAAGTTCTGGGCTCAATGCGACTGCAGTAGAGTGGGCTGCCTCTCGTGGCGCACAGATTTCCACTGTTGGCGTGAATAAAGAAGTTATCATAGCGGGAGGAGCAATTGGCAGCCCCCACCTCCTTATGCATAGCGGCGTGGGCCCTAAGGATGTCTTGGATGCCGCAGGCGTCCCAGTCAGTATGTAATATTTGACATCTTGTTTCTGTGCATTATTTTCTCAACCTGGGTGCAGAGGTTAATTTGCCTGGAGTAGGACAGCACCTGCAGGACCATATTGTGAGTTCCCCTCTCTTCGGTCCCTTCATTTATACACCTTGGCCGTTGTTTTTAGAGTGCACAAGTCGTTTTCAAAACGACTGCTGAAACTGCGGCTTCAATCAAAGGCACATCTGAATCATCCAATGGAACATCTACACCATTCCTTTCGTTTATTAACTCAGCCATCGCGTACGCGAACAGTACCGATCTTTTCGGCCTCGATTTTCCTACACAGTTTCAGCAAGAGATTCTTGCCAACTTGAGTCAGAACGTCGGAACCCTAGTTCCGTCTCAGGATTCCACAGTGCAAGAAGGATACAAGGCCATCTATGCAACGACAGCGGAAAAGTTCATGACCAGTCAAGTGGGGCAGGTGTGTATTTTTTAGTAGTGCCACATATTTTGTACAATCTGATTTGAGTATAGGTTGAGCTTTTATTCTCGTTGACGGGCACAGCTATTGGTGGCGATAATTCAATAGCCATTCAGGCAGCGCTACAGCATCCATTCAGGTATTATCCCAGACTTGTAAAAAAAAAATCGCCCTTAATGACGTTTTCCACTTACAGTCAAGGTCGCATATACATCAATTCCTCAGACCCATTCGATTACCCCGCCATCGATCCGCAATACTTCTCCCATCCTGCTGGTTAGTTGTCGCACGGCTCGTAATTTTTTTCAAGATATAACGATTTCACCTACAGACGCTCTGATCCTTCGTGAAGGCCTCAAGCTTGCGCGTAAAATTGGAGAAACTCAACCCCTGAATGCGAGCATCTCTAGTGAAGTATCGCCAGGTCCCAGCGTATCTACCGATGCTCAGTGGGACGCGTGGATCCCAGGTCAAGTTGGAACCGAGTGCGTAGCATAAATTGTCTTTCACGTTTATTTACTATTGTCATTTCATAAATGGAAGCTGTGCGAGTATATTGACATGTTTGTTCATAGATACCATCCATCTTGCACTTGTGCAATGTTGCCCCTGTCACAAGGCGGCGTCGTTGATGCTAATCTAAAAGTGTATGGCCTCGGTGGGTCACTGTTCCAATTTATATAAGTCTAGATGTATGTTCTAACACAACTCGTGATGTGACCTTCAGCCAACGTCCGAGTTGTCGATGCCTCTGTTTATCCTATAGAGTTTGCAGCCCATGTATGTTCTAGTCCTTAAATCTGTCATTGAAGTGGCTGAATGGGGCGGCTTGCTTGGTGTTTGCAGCTGCAAGCGCCGACATACGGTCTAGCTGAACAGGGGGCGTCCATCATTCGTGCACAATACAATGGTGTCCCTCCTCCTTCTGCATCTGCTACCACCACAGCGACAGGTGTTGCCATTCCCTCGACAAGCGTCCAGGGGAACAAGAGCGATGCGGCACCCCTCGTCTCACAATCGATGATTGCTTTACTTGTTGGTGTGCTAGCCACAGTCCTGGCAATACAAAATCTCTAAGAATAGGGGGGGGGGTTGTCTGCTGGCATTTTGTAATGGACTTTTTTCTTTTTTTTTTTTTACAAGAAGGACGTCAATCATTGATTTGCTTGTGCTTGCACACCTACTATTGCACTACCCCCCAATTCTTCCCATAGTCATACCCTGGGTCAATCATCATCGTTCTAGATCTTAACATACCTGACATTACATACATACATACACGAACAATAACACTGTAGCGTAGCAGTCTTTGCAGGTATACAATACTTTTTTTTTTTCTTTTTTTTTGAATTCAAGGTGTTTGGTGAGATCGTTTTTCGGTTTGTTTGTGGGATTGAAGAAGGGC
>QFEC01012590.1:6986-18296 GCA_003316585.1 Gomphus bonarii | reverse complement strand
TGACGGGGGGGGGGGCTGATATCTAGCAGCAGAAGTTGGCTCGTGCAGCACCCGAGCAGAAGACACGGTCACGGCAGTTGGTCCGGCAAACGCGCAAGGCGCTACCAGCTACCAAAAATCTCCAACAAAGATTAACGATGACCCCGTGGCAGGGAATCAATGCTTAATTTAGAGACGCGACTCCAAGCATAGGGTGACATCGAATACGGCGGCAGAATTCCTATGAACGATGGGTTTGTGAAGCAGGAACTGGCTGCAAGTTGGGACTCACATACCATTCCTGCAGTCTCTAGGCGGTGCATTGTTTATATTCTGGTCACCTCAGAGCACCCGAGTCACATCTGCAAGGGTCAAGCCACGAACACGCGACTTGGTTTAAAAGCGTACTTGAAAAAGCCCCACTCTGCCAGTGTCAGTTGGAGGATTCTGTCCAAAAGTCAACAGAGAGGTGTTCCTTTAGTGAAAGTGTCTGAATCTGCAAGCAGTCTCGAAACCAGAAACAACTCGAGTGTGAATGACGCACGGTGCGAGTTATCTGTTTCACACAGGCAAAGCGTGGGTTCTTAGTAAATCCAGACTGCTGAAGGATATTTTAATTTGTTTTTGTTTTTGTTTCTGTTTCTGTTCCTATTTTCGTCATTTAGGGCCCTATTAAGACGGTACACACATGCTCGTTGTATACGTGTCCCGTGTTCTTTTTCTATCTTTGCGAGCGCCATGGGCGGTTCCGTGCCTTGTGTGATGCGCTGAGTTTTGCTCTCTTGTTGGTCTACGTCTGCTCTGGCCGAAGGACTTGATCTAGGTATGACACAGCCTAAACAATTGAAGACCAAATATATGTTCTTTCTTGAAGGGGATGGGAACGATCTGCTGGTCATAATCATTGGAGCCAGTTCTGATAGTCTTCATCGCCTGTAAAGTTGCTGTAGCTGTATTCTGAAGCTCGAAACGGTAAGTAAATAGATCGGGATTTTTGAATTATAGATACTTAAAAGGAGACAACTGAGAACCAGTGGCGTGACTGTTATAACTCCTGGGAGTTGAAATACTAGACTCCAAGGAGATTTGGAGCAAGTTAAGGCGGTTGGCATACTCATAAATGTGTATCACGACGAAAGCATTGAGGTGAGGCAGGTGAGAATCACCAAGTACGGTGACAGCTCAAGTCGTGGGCCGAGGACCTAATAACATCAGACCCCACATTTACCATGATATCTATGTCAAAGTTTGAAACTGTGAGTAGATAGATCGGAGTTGTGAGTCACCAGAACACAGAGATTGAAAGTGAGACAAGCGGGAACGAGTTGGGTGGCGATTGTAAGCTCCGGAGGGTCGGGATACTAGACTCCGAAAAACTTTACGACAACTCCGGCGGCTGGCATAGTCAATAAATATATCACAAGACGAAAGTACCGGGGTGAGGCCGGTGAGAATCGCAGGCACGACGACGGCTCAAGGCGGCTATGCTGGCGTATCATGCTATTACAATAGTGAGTGCCATGCAGTGGGAGGCGGACTGTAGTGAAGACAATTCATTCATTTTAAGTTTGAGCACCAAATTGCCGCTCCTATGGCGTGATCCTCCCATCTGCATAGAGGAAAGAATCATGGAGTTCGATGCTGTTGTGGATCGGGATCAGAATTTTGGGAAAAGAAGACAAGAAAAAATTACCGCTCTAAATTGCATGACAATCCGGGCTGTCAACAGGCAGCGTCGCTATTCCTTGCTTTCTCCACTTTGGAGTTAGAAAACTTTATAATATCTTTCATAAATGGGCACACGCTGACGTGCGCATTTGCATTGAGCAAGCCAAAGCGCCCAGATGGAGGGAGCCAAGAGTCTGAGACCTATATTGAATCAAATGTGTCAACGCATAGGACTAGTCGTTTCCTTACGTTTATGATCTGAGATTTGGTGGTATATTGTTCCGATATACTGTAGCGAAGGGAGGTAATATGATGTGTCGTTAAGACCGGACCCGAAAGCTGTTGTGCCCGCTTCTGTTTCAGACCCTTCGCACTCGAAGCAGCCATGGGTTCCTATAGTTCCTATACAAGTATAATTCGAGGGAACCTCAGCTATCTTCTTTTTTTAGTGCAAAGGCCATCACTATCAGAGGAAAGGTCCACAGATCCACTATCCGGAAAGATGCATCCTAGGCGAGAAGTAAGCCAGATGGGACAGCGTCAGTTCCTCCTGTACACCGCGGGTTTTTAGCCAATCAGGAGATATGGACTGAGGAAAACTTTCCATTTATAGCTACAAGACTTTGAGTATTGCCTGCCAAGAACCATGATACCAATGACATGTAAGCGGACTCTCGCTTGTAATGCATGCGAACTTCTAGGTTTAGCAGGTTCATTTCGGGGTATTGGGCTGACTTCCGCAGCAGTCTGTATCTTGTATGTAATCTCGAGAGGATCTTCCGGAATGGTCCGTGCACACCTTTTTGTATGTTTTCTTTGTCATACTCAGATGAGTGGAAGTTGTTGCAAGACAAGAGAATTATATCGTTGATTGTTACGGTGTAATGACTGTCTTGAACCATATGGATCTCCAAATACGGGATAACATTAGCTAGGCACATTTGAATTGGATGCGATAACTGACTTAAGAAACGTTCACAGGAGACAACTGGTACCCTCTCGTGTTCGTGACATGCACAGCTTTCGGTGCACTCCTAAGAACAGAGGTTTCAGAAATCAGATTACTTGAATTCTTGTATTATGTGGTATGTTTTATATTTTGTGGCATGTCCGATAGCCTATGTGGCCCAACCTTAGGAGTACAGTAAGTGAACCCATCAGGTTACTATTCTCATACTCTCATGCTGTATGACTTCCATTTCGACAATGCTTGCGCTTGAAAGCGTTTGCTTCTGTGAATGAGAAGTAAACGAGCCTTCGTAAATCACACTAACACCTAAAGACAAGGTTTAACTAATTAAATGAGGGCAAATGTCATGTTAGACAAGCATAAAGAGAAGAACTCACGGTCATTCTATAACGGGTGCAATGTATTCTCTCCTGAATGCAAAGAATTCAAGGGTTTCTATTAGACAAACCAAACACTGGAGCTAATTACGATGACTTGCGCTTTCAGGGAACCGGTGTGAAATGGCTTCAGCCTGATTAAGTTCAGCGTGATGACCAACATGCAGTGACACATTCAATGCGACTTGCAAGGAGATAGAGAAGTGACAACATATGTGAGAACTAGACAGCGCGGTGTCCTAACCTTAAACAGGTGCAGAATCCAGGGATCCTCCTTATGCAATGTCTTGGGTCTGGGAACAGGAAGGGGGTTAAAGATATGTGCAGGTCTGGACAATGCCTTGCATCATTCAGGCGAACCCGAGAAAGAGATTATGGATAAGATGCCATCAAGTATAGTCATTCCACTAGAAAATCCTATTGGGTGTCCACTTGACCGAACTGTAGTGTGTACGGCTCCGACTAGAGTCCCGATGGGGAAGTAGTGGTAGCGGGGCCAAAGCCAAGATGAACCAAAACTGACAAGGAAAGTTCATAGAGCCCTGGAGGTGTTATGTGCTTCCTCAAAAAGATTATTATATGTGAAAAATATAAGATTGACATCGAACTATGTTCTTTCCACCGGTGATGTCCAAATATATCCAGTGAGTAAATCATTAGGGTTCATCCACCAGTTCCTGACGCTTAAGTTTAGATTCCCGTACCCTCCCCAGTTCCAGAAGCGAAGGACAAGCGAGAAGGGACCGAAGAAAAATTCTCAGCTGACAAGCATTAGAACAGAAGCTTAGCAGTTGATTCACAACTGTCTGTTACACAAACCATGGAATTGGAGTGCTCTCAATGTCAGCTACGTTCTCTTCTTATGGGGTCTAGCAGTTATCAACGTACCGCGAGTGAACAGACGAGGAATAGCCCCAAAAGCTTCCTTGTCTTCCTTGTGGCGTTGAAAATTTGGCGATGAGTACTTTCAATTAGCACCAGAATTTCTAGATCCACAGAAGGTTTGGACAAGCTCTTGCAGCAGTAGGATGTCGAGGTTAACCCAATTTCATAGGAGAAGACCGGAACCTGAGTCGTCATTTCGGTCCCGACACTCCGACCATTGCTGCTACCATGAGTTCGAAAGTGTCGTTCACCATCCGTCCTCCAACGTCTTCCTCAAGACCCTCGACACATGTTTCAGCCTCTTATCGTCCCTCTGTTCCAAATAAGAACTCTTTTATACCTCATGAACTCGACTCTAGTGACGAGGATGAGGAGGAAGGTCACATAGAGGCTGTCACAGGATTCGACCAATCTGGGGCGCAGCGGTGCGTTGTTAATCTATTCTTGTCATATACACGATCCGAGCTCACAGCAGCGTCGGAACGATGGCCATACTATCCTAGGTTACACGAAAAACCCAAGCCGTCTGGTCCACTCGTCATTCCAGCGCTAGCTAATCGCGACTGGCGCGCCATCGCTCGTCTTCATAAACAGCAGACTTTCATTCCCGATGGGGCAGCTATGACAGGGAAGGATGGTAGTCAAGGTGGGCTTGGTACTCGAGATTCTATTAATTCAGGACCGCAGGCCTCAGGTCTGGTGATTCCGAAGAGAAAAGCATCTCCCGGGGGTATAGAACATAACACTGCGAAAATTGATCCACAAGAAGTCTTGGAAGAGATATTGGTGAAGGAAGAAGAGAGCGAAGACGACCGTGCTCGTCGGGCGTTATTAGCGAGCATTGCGGGCGGTACCGACGAAGGTGTTTCTATCAATGTCATTCCACTCAACAGCGGTAATAATTTTCGTCCGATTGACGAGGCGGACGCATATAAGCGAGATGTTGTTACCCGCCCAGAATCAGTGTGTACTATTCCATCTCTAATTATGATACTAGACTGAGTGCATGTTTCATGACACACAGGCCACTCTCGCCGATTATGAACGCGTTCCTGTATCTCAGTTTGGCGCTGCTCTGTTGCGCGGAATGGGGTGGAAGGAAGGAACCGCAGCTAGTCGCACACGCCCCGGTCTTGTTGAACCCTGGCTTCCCCCTTCTCGTCCAAATCTTCTTGGCATTGGCGCCAAGGAAAGGCCTCAAGAAGACATTCCATCGTCTGGCAGAGGTAGTTTCGTAAATAAGCGACCAGAGAAACGTTATGTACCCCTCGTCAAGTTACAAAAAGAGGTGTGAAAGTACCTATATCTTTATCATTTAACACCTTCTGATTAGTTTATGTAGGGTGCGGAGCTTCCACCGCCTTCTCGGTCACGCTCACGATCACCTGTCGGATCGAGAACTCAGTCGAGAGTGCCGTCTTCTAACTCAGCATCCCCTTACCCAAGAGAGGAGGACAAGAACCGACTTCCTCGACAACGAGACCGTGATAGAATTCATGGTGATCGTAATTATAGTGGATCAGGACGTGGCTCTGATCGTGAATCAAGGGACTCCGACAGAGACCGTCCACGTCACAAAGAACGAGACCGACAAGAACGTACCCAGGAATACAGACGCGAACGTGAACGAGACGATGGTAGTCGAAAGCAAAAGGAATATAAACGCGATGAGAGGGAGCGGCATCCGCGCGACAGGGGTGATAGGTATTAAGCGGATTTGTCACGGATATTTAGCATCCTTATTTGTATTAGACTTCCGACCCATAATGAGTTTTTCTCGTGACTCCGTTAGAAGATGAAAGATTTCATAGATCGCTGTGAGCTCGACGTAGTGGCTTTGAATGGTCTACTCTTGCTTGGCGATTGAAAAGAAACCTTCGAAGGTTATTTTTATACCCTTCTCTTCGAACTCCGCAGTAGCAATAAAAGAGAGGATCTGGATAACTTCAGCAAAAGTGGGGCGGTCATTATCGTTGATTCTAAAAGAATTACTTGACAGATTGTACGGTTTGCGCCCATTTGGACACTATGACTGCCTGTCTCCGAGACGAGCATCGATAAACACTTGGAGTGGTTTTGTCTTTGTTTTCTTCGTTCCGCTGGCGGCAAAACGGAGTTTAATGTGACATTGCTATTTCAAGCATCATCCTCAGCCCCGTGTTACGAATTTATGATTAGTACTCATTTCCTCCTGTTTCCGAACCTGTTTAGATGAATTACAAAGGTGGGCATTCGATTATTGTTGATTGACACATCAACGATAGATCCAGGTGTAGATCCAGCGCGTTCAGCTGCGGCAATCTGTTACTATTTAGGTCCTCGTTCCCCTGTTTTGTCGCGTAGATCATCGTCACAGGGAAGACGTGGAATCCGGGATTATCTTGTAGGCGCGATGATGTTTCGGGGACAAGCAAATAAAACATCGTCGTTGGGAGCGCAGACACGGTATCTATGCTCGTCAGAGGAAAAATTCTGTGGATTCCAGCAGATTAGCTAGGGTGAGATCATGATGTCTGCACTGCGATCTCCCATGGGACCCTGAAGGAATGCTTGTTGATGAATTTTGGGTCGCTTTCGAAGTGATCACTTGGTCTCTACACGTTAGTTTCGTCTTGTTTTTGGTAAAGTAGGTGCACGGCGATACCCCGGTCCCTCGGTCCATAGAACGTCTCCGGGTCAAGGCAGAAAAGCAGCCCAGTCAGGTCGCTGTCCAATCATTCACTTGGAATTTCGTCAACAAAACGTTTTTTTTTAAGTGTCCGTGTTCTGACGCAAGAATCTGATTTTATGTGTCTCTGCCGGAGATCCATAATAGGAAGGTGGGTTGTAATTTCGAATTCACTGGACGACGGGGAGACCCGAAACTGTAGAGGTGAAATTGCTTGTTTGGAGGTAGGATGGTATCCAGACCATTGGTGGACATATAACCACCTATGGTATAATTTTAATTTTATATACCCGAAGTGTAGTTGAAGTGCTTCACAGAATCGTGACAAGAAGGAATACTTTTGGTGATGGATATTGCCGGATCCGACTCTCTGGGAATCTCATATTTATAGGATAAATACTTTTACTAAGTACAAGGGGGATTTGGACACACCGGAATTTTGGGACCATGTAATTGCTGTCTTGTCATGCAATTGATACCGGGAAGAAGTCCGACGGGCTCCCTTTACATTGGATGAAAGCAATATCACCGAACCAGCCTTTAATAGCTCGCTCATGAATGGTCGACATTAGACTGACATCCTGGGAGTCACGGAGTTACATTGTCGCCTGGCGCAGGACTGCTATCCTCAGCATCAGCAATCGTTCAATGAGAGGCAAGCAAGAGACTGTTCAGATATAATGATAATATC
Organism: Gomphus bonarii; assembly: GCA_003316585.1. NCBI lineage: Eukaryota > Fungi > Basidiomycota > Agaricomycetes > Gomphales > Gomphaceae > Gomphus > Gomphus bonarii. The sequence goes on along the minus strand of QFEC01012590.1, from coordinate 11,058 downwards.
ACTGAGCGATCAGTCACTGTGGAAAAGGACATAACTGCCCATAATGAACTTCTGCATCCAGATGAAGACATACTTTCCATCACTCAGGGCGGAGGGTAGGTCAATTTTTCCAAGCAATTACAGTACTTTGTTCTTGGTTTCTGAAGCGTCATTGTCCTTGCCGGGCGCTCATCATTGAGATGTGTTCTCTTCAGTCAAGTTATTTATCTACAACTTCTTGAGATTAATAAAGATAATCAACTGTCAAGATTCTGGTGGACCCAGCGCTTGAAGAGTGGAGGCGCTTGACTGTAATGCTGTCTATACTATGATAGGCCGCGTTCATATCCTCAACTTGGAATCAGTGAAATGTATCCTATATATCTGTGTGAATGTGCTATAATATCACATCAGTCTCCCCAGAATATTTATTTTCGGCCAATTCAAGGAGCAGGGGTTTTCGTGGCAAATTTGCCATTGTGACTCATTTTGGACATTGAGTCACTGTAAAGCCTACTTGTTGCTCAGTTTGCTGAAATAAACTGTTAAAAAATACATCTGACTGTACACACGTAATCATCATTTCACGCTAGGTCATGTGATGAACCAGAATATGAACGCGGCCTATCTTACCTCAGGTTTTACTGTGAGTACATTCTCACACTCGTGAAAAACTTGAAGTATCAGATATCTCAGAAACTTGCTACGACTACTAGCGTCATTTCAAAGAGTTACTGTGAGAAAAGAACAGAAATTCTTGCCAAACAAGCAACCTACATAGTAGCCGGGCCGAAATTGAACAACTTTGAATTCATCCATCTCCTTCTCGGAGATCACCCTCTGGACTGCGAATAGTGTGGACCACTTCGTAAAGAGGATTATCATCTACCGGTGACGGCGGACGGGCGAGTTTCCCATCGAAGCATCAGCCATACAGTTCTCCGTTATTTATTGGAGCCCATTTGCAACACCAACAGCCGCTCGAGTACATCAGTCGAGGTGCCTTTCTAGTCTGACAGGCTGACTGCGCACGTATATTTGAGAAGAGACGAACTCATCGATGTTGCAGTCTGCCGGTGGTGGTTATGTCCAATTCTTTGCGGAGTTTGCGGAGCCGACCCATACTGGAAGTTGTGGACTACTATTATGTAGGGGCGCATCTTATCAAATGATCTTATGTCTACTTATTTACATCCTAGCTCTCCGTTTTTTCCATTTGTTGGGTAGCGCTATATTGATTTGGTGAATTCCCAGGTCAATCAATTGCGACTCTGGGGGCCCTCTGGGAGTCTTCAACTTTCACAGACACCGTGAAGAGCATCAATCCAATGCGTAATTGACCGATAACAACTCCCAATGGCTAAGGCCCACCCTCGTCCGCCAATGACTAGGCTGAGCGCTGAGTTCAGCGAGGCCACTCCTTACTTGAATAAACTTATAGAAATTTAGTACTAGAAATCTTCAAGGAAGCTCAAGAATCGGTCTGTCCACCAGAACTTTCCTATGACCACCAGATTTTTAGTACGTGAGGCAGGGGCAATACCCCTACAATGACAAGATGGACAAGTAAAAGAGGAAGATTCACCAAAGATCCGCCTCTGCGTATCTGGATGTCAGCAGGAAATTTGTACATTACTACTAAACGATGGGCATGTCAGTTCCATTCCGTTTTCTTCTCAAGCTCGCGTACGTTATCTGAACCAGGCATCCCGCTACCTACAAGGCGAACCTGAGTTTCTCGCACGGTTCGCACTGACCACTGGAAGATTGTTCAGCTGCTGGGCCGACAGTAAGTCCTATTTCAATATTCGCACAATCCCGAAATGGACCTTGCCATGATATTCCTATAACAGCAAATCTCCGTATAGCCATCTCTATTCGTATATTACTATATGAATGGAACGGACCTTGCAAGCGCAAGTTTCCATAGCAGACTCAGTGAATTCCACATATCCGCCAAACGGAGTTGCCCAGTGTTCCAAAATCGGAATTGGTTTATCGGAGGTTTGCAATAATTGTGTTGATCCCCCGGGCACCCTGATCTTAATTCCCCTTTCATGCAACTGCGCACTCGTATGCGATGTCAAACCTATATTGATCGGCACCTCCAGGAAACATCCCTTTGCTCGTTATTCATTGCAAATAATTTCAGAAACTTACGGGACGCCAATGTCAGGTACATCAAAGAAAATAGACTTGGGAAATTTGAGTCAGCTACATACGGAAGCGGACCACAGCCACCAATTGCAACATCTCCACTCCTGTAGAAAGTCATTGCCGAAGTCAAATATCACGAACCAAGTATCTTAGACGAGGTATATCTTATTAGTCTCACATATCAGGGTTGTTTAAGTTTGTAATCTGGTCAGATACCTTTAGGATTCAAGATTTGTCTCGGATCTATAAAGAAGATAGCCTCGCCCCCCAAGCCTTGCAATACTAGAACATGGCCTCGAACGATATCGATAGAGTATCGTTTTCGACTTTGCCGCCTGATATTCTGACTCGCATCGCTTTCGTTTCCATACTGCACCCCTCGAAAACGCCTACTCCAGGGGATCTTACAACATTGGTAGCTCTGCTCTTCACTTGTCGCTCTATCCACAATGTTCTATCCCTCGATGCCAACCCAGACTTGTACGCCACATTCTTCAGACAAATGTTCGACATTACGCCTATCAAACGACGGCTGGGCCCCAGAGCTATTGTATCATCCTCGCTTGCGAGAGAATTTCCTACGCGTATAAAGCTGCTGATACGCATAAAGGCGGCCTCAGAGACAAGATATTGGCACAGCGCGCATCACCGTGACGATTGGAATCTTCATGGGAACTCCTATGTTCGAAAGGTGCTGTTGATGATGTCCGAAAATGAAGAGAAGAATAGCTACCAACTTGCTTGCGCTGGTATTTTGAAAGTTTCCGGTACTCTTGTCACCCAATTACTGCAATATGGTCTGGATTCGACACCGCCTTCTCACCAGCCATGCATGACATTGACATTTGCTCTCTTGTGGATATTGAGCTCTCAAGGCTAGCACCATTTCATCTACTTTTCCAGACACTATTTTCTAACGCTCCGTCTCTTCTCAGACTCCCTGGCACACGAAGATCTGGATCGCCGAGGGGCTATTCTCGACTATTTGGAACCACTCGTGCTACGCGCAAATGAGGTATATTGGCCACTTCTAATCCTTCCCGTCAATCTTCAAGTCTGGTTCAAAATTAATCTGTTCCCTCTTGGTTTCTAGCCGTCAAACGATCTCAATGATCTGGTTGACAAAACGCAAACCCCTCACCTATACATGCCGAGTCGTTACTTTGGTTTCAGCCTTCGGGTCCGGATGCCTTCTATCACACAGCTCGCTCGATTGTGCAGTGTTGACCGATATAGTGCTGCCAAAAATATGTATGTCTTAATCAACATCTCCACTCAATCGCATGTTTAAACTGTACACAGCCCATGGACTGGAACAGGAGGGTTCGAGACGAGATGTTCGAGCTCTAGCACAAGGTTTGACATAGACTGGCTGAGGATGGTGTCTATTCTTGATCAGCCAGCCCCTCAAATGGCGCTTACTGGAAATGCATACCTCGTTGGTAATTTTGAGGGTATGTTTGAAGGTGCATTTTTTGTGAGTCGTGTGAAATTTTGTCATATGTTGTATTAAATAACTAAAAAAAAAAATCGTGAAGCTAACGCATCCTCTGGGTAACAATAAGAAATTCTTCACGAGTTCCCGGCCGATGCAGTGTACTCTTCGGGAGTACCATTCGGTATCTCCCCATGAGTCATTACGCTTTGATGAAGGAGACGACCGCAGAGAAGGAGGAGAAGGTCTAGCAAGAGCTTGGTTCCCTGAGGACATTCAATTGAATGAAGGGGTAGTGGGTTGACTTTTGTTTCTTGTGTTGATTGCCTTGCACTGACGTTAACGTACAGACATCTCTCGCAATTCGCGATCGCTCCCAAAGTCGACTGTTCCATTACAGGCCCTATCCTGAGTGTATGGAATTCACTGGTGGGTCATGGTTATTGTGCCTACTCGGAATGCCGAACCCTCCATAAGACCAGGGGACCCCGTCAATCTGCG
>QFEC01012583.1:0-13572 GCA_003316585.1 Gomphus bonarii | reverse complement strand
TAAATTAGTAGTTCTGTAGTCAGAAAATCGACTAAGATTACCCCAAGTTTCTCAGTAGAGACCTCGCCCTCAGAAATTAGGGAATCTACGAGATCTGGATGGTGCAGCACATAAGCTGAAGCCAAGCCCTACTCCGAACCTCGCTTGAAGTTACAACCTCGCTCGAGAAATACGCAAGAACCTCGGCTCAGCCCGTTCTTAACACACCCCCAGAACACTCTTAACTGCATAAGGTTGTTTTGGAACCTGAAAAGCTGTAACAAAACTTTGTTGTAAGAAATACAAGTCAAGTTCTCTGACTAGATGCAGTAGGACAACAAGAGGTACCTGCACAGGCTATTTTAATAGAGAACCAAATTAAGAAATTATACTCCAGAGAGTCAAGTAACCAGTTATTGAAAGAGTATTACATAGTGATTAGTATGACCTCAAGTAGCTGTGCAAAATGATTCTACTGGTACTGATATAGGTCTTTGTCCAAAGATATTTATGTCAAAGTATGATTTACTAAGCCTCAGTTCACTCAGTTGTACCAACCAAAGTCCCTGTGTATCATATAACAAGTCATATGTGTATGCTTGGCTCAGTTCAGTACATTCCACTTCTTCATATTCCTTTTATATTTGTTTGCTTCACTTGGTATCTCTTGGTACATGTATGGGTGTTAAGAACAGGTTGATCCAAGTTCTTGGGTAAAGCTCACGTGAGGTTGTGACTTTGAACAAGGTTCAAGGTAGGGCTTGGCTTCAGCTTATGTGCTGCACCATCCAGATCCCATAAGATCTCTAATTTCTGAGGGCAAGGTCTGACAGAATACTTGGGTAATCTTAGTCGATTTTCTGACTACAGAACTACTAATTTACATACATGTTATATACTAGATTAGTATTTCAAATAGTCAGGATAATTCAAATCAAAAGAACAAGGGGATTTCTAGAATGGGAATTAAAACAAAGGTGAGGTGAAACATGGGTTAGTAAGGATAAGGTGTAGGGTGCATATATGCACTATACCACCTCTGACAGAATCAAACTTAATATTTTTGTATTTTTACGGTCAAAACCATGAAGAACTGTTCATGATATGTTGAAATATTTTTCTGATTTTTCTGGTATTTTTCCCTTCATTTGTGACTGAGATCTCACTTTATTTTGTGTACACTATCAGGCATGGCACCCAATATTTGCCTCTGCCTCAAGACTACACGTGTCCCCAGAGTTTGGCAGGTACAGCCCAAGCAGTTGCCTGGTTGCTCATGTAGTAAGATGGGTGCCTGACCAGCGTCAAAGGGCCAGTTCAAGCATATATGCAGGTGAGACCTCTCCCACATATTTTCCCCCTCCTCAGTGTGAACTATCACTGAGGAGGTGAGCATCCCATCTTATAACAAAAGAATAATAATTAAATTTGCTTTATTTCTTTTTAAATAGTGTAATTACTAGGTCTACCAGAAATCTCTGCACCTAACTGTGAACATTGTTGCTTGATCCCATCATAAGGTTTGGGTGAGGTGTGTTACAAAGATTGTTGCATGAGGCAATGGAAAATACTAGAATAGGTAAGTGTACCATGTGCAAAGAAACTAACTGAATAAATGAAGTGAGGTCTAGACTCTGAGCTGAGTAAACAAAGGGCAGAGTGGGATTACTTGAATAGGTGAAAGGATTACTTAACTGTGATGACTAAGCAAGTGGAAATCTCATGAGGTGATATCCTAACAGTATCCCCCCCTTATGGCTGAGTCCATGAGGCTGTAGTAGGTAACCTTGGGCTGAAAATTGAGTCTGAGAATTCTTGGGTAAGGATGCTATAAAGGTGGATGATATGTGTGAAATTTTCATGTCCACTCCACCAACCCCAGGCCCTAGTAAACTCCCTCCCTCATTTGACACTAACAAATTTATTGGAACATCATAGGTGAACATTTGGTAGACATGCATGAACCATGGATTGAAGGGTTGAGATATCGGAGTGACAAGGTAAGTGAGTGAGGTTCTCAGAACCTTGGGTTGTGCTGATTTTTTCTTTGTTTTTTTTTTTTAGTATGCTTGTCTTCAACTGATGTACAACATCAGTCATGAGGGTGACTCATTTATAGCCTATCATGATGCCAAATATGCCAATACCTCAGACAACTTGACCTGGAGTAATATGAGGTGCACTGAGCACCCTTGTACCAACTGCATGAAGTGAGGTAACACTTATCTTCATTGGGTTATTGACCTGTATGGGGACATGGACCTTGGCATGTGTGTTTGGTGCTTGGTGCTTGGCATAGGTTGTTCTATTAAGCAGAGGGTGAGGGGAGTGAGGGGGCAAAGGATTCCTAAGAAAAATTTGGGTAAGGGCAAAGAGAAGGTGAGCAAGGTGAGTGATGGTGAGGTTGTGAGGCTTGACATGAATGAGAGGGTGTATAACATCTTGGTTTGTTCATCTGAGAATGACCCTGGTTGAAGGGTGATAGAGAGCTTTACAGCCCAGATGAATCCTTCTGTGTCAGCCCTATCCCCAGTGAACTTCTCTGGATAAGCCACCTTGATGGAGCATTGAGAAGGGGGGTTGGGTGCTGGAATATAGGTAGTCAAATGCTGGGTTGCTGCAACTGCAGCAGCTGAAGCAGCATTGGTCATATTGTTCTGCATGGCACTCAACTACTCCTGAAGTATTTCATTCTGGAATTGCAGGAGATCAACTTGGTTTGCCTGGGTGGTAAACATGTTTCTGAGAATGGTGCCAGCTGCACCTAGGGACTCCCAATATTCTTCTGGGATTTGGTTTGACATGTTGTGAGGTGGAAACTGGTGGAAAGGAAGTGTGAAGTTGTCTGAAGGGGAGCTTGATCTGCTGTGAGGGTGACACTGTTGACAAGGTCACAACAACAAGATACTCCAATATTTATGAGCTGATAAGGGATAATCCACCTGGTGTAGTGGTAATCCTCAGTTTTTACACAGTTTACTAGCAACAAATACACAGACAGCCTACCTGGTGTAGCAGTAATCCTCAGAGATCAAGCTGAGGAGTCACCATCACACCAGTCACAACCCTATGCCCTACTCCAGTGCTTATTACATAATCAAGATGCAAATGCAAATAGAAAAATTGTCAACCAAACCCTGACAGAGCTTGAGGATAGGGGTGAGAGCAAGGTTGTGAGTGAGGGTGAGGTTGCCTCTAGGTGGACTCCTAAGGAGAGGCTGGTGAGGTTGCTGCCTCCAACATTTACCCCCCTTCTTCCACCACCACTGTTGCCATCTCCAGCTACCTGTTAAGAATGGGTCGAGCCAAGTTCTTGGTTAAAGCTCATGCAAGGTTGTGAGTGAGGGTGAGGTTGCCTCTAGGTGGACTCCTAAGGAGAGGCTGGTGAGGTTGCTGCCTCCAACATTTACCCCCCTTCTTCCACCACAACTGTCGCCATCTCCAGCTACCTGTTAAGAATGGGTCGAGCCAAGTTCTTGGTTAAAGCTCATGCAAGGTTGTGACAACAAGCAAGGTTTGGAGTAGGGTTTGGCTTCAGCTTATGTACTGTGCCTTCCAGATCCCATAAGTACTCTAATTCTTGAGGGCAAGGTCTGACAAAAGCTCAGGGAAATCTTAGTTGATTTTCTGACTACAGAACTACTAATTTACATACACATAATATATGAGATTAGTATTTCAAATAGTCAGGATGATTTTAAATCAAAAGAACAAAGGGGTTTCCAGAATGGGAATTAAAACTCAGGTGAGGTGAAACATGGATAAGTAAGAATAGGGTTTGGGCAAGGTATGTTACAAAGATTGTTGCATGAGGCAATGGAAATTACTTGAATAGGAAAGTATATCACAGGCAGAGAATCTAACTGAACAAATGGAGAGCAAGGTCTAGAACTAGGCTGAGTAAACAAGGGGACTGAGCAGGGTTACTTGAAAAGGTAAAAGGATGACTCAATCATGATGACAGAGTAAGCAGGGATCTCACAAGGCAAGATCCTAACAGTATCCCCCCTTATGGCTGAGCCCAAAAGGCTGTGGTAGTTAACCTCAGGCTGAAAATTGAGTTTGAATTTTCTCAGGTGAGAAAACTATAAAGGTGAAGTGTGAACATGACAATCTCATGTCTACTTCACCAATTGCTGGCCCTAGCATTCTACCTTCTATGTTTGATGCAAATGAGTTCATTTGGAATGTTGTCAGTGAATGACTCATTGATATGCAAGAACTGTGGATTGAAGGATTGAAGTGTCAGAGTGACAAGGTGAGTGAGTGAGGTTCTCAAAACCTCAGATTGTACTGACTTGTTTTTTTTTGTTTTTTTTTTTGACAGTATGCTCACATTCAGATGATGTACAACATCAGTCATGAAGGTGATGCTTTTATTGCATATCACAACACCAAATATGCTGACAGTGAGGATGACTCAACATAGTGTAACATGAGGAGTGCTAAGCTTCCTTGCACTAATTGCACAAAGCAAGGCAACACATGCCTCCATTGGGTCATTGACCTGTATGGGGACATTGACCTCAGTGCATGTGTGTGGTGTTCAGAGCAAGGTGTTTGTTGCTCCATTAAGCAGAAAGTGAGGGGAGCAAGGGGGCCAAGGAGCCCAAAGAAAAGCTTGGGTAAGGGAAAGCAGAGGGCAGACAAGGTTAGCGAGGATGATGAGGAAGAGGATGGGTGAGAGGTTGAGGCCAAGCTTGAACCTTAGTCTCCAGAGGTGAAGATTGGGTGGGGATCTAAACCTGAGGCAAAGTCTGGGTGGCCATCAAGGTCAAGATCACCTTCAGTCATTGTAATGGATGCATCTCCAGAACCATTGCCACCTGTTTTCCAGAGGTTGTTAATTACTCCCACAGCCTCACCTCCTCCACCACCTTCTCGCATCATCATCTCACCAGCTGGGTGAGGTCATGAAAACACTTCATGAAGAGTTTGCTGAGATTAGGAAGGGAGCTCAATGTTATAAATTGGCAATTATTTGAATTATCTGCATATATTCCAACACTAAAAGCCTTATATCTCCACCAATTTCAACTCTTTCATCATGAGACTTTGCAGCAAAGTTACAGACTATACAAAGAACCTACATGAATATCTACAGGAATTTAGGACGACACTTTGGCAGATACCACCTGCATGGCCCTGTACCTTAATACTGAGAGCTGCGCCGCCATCCAGAATTGGCAGAGGAACAAGCCACTTGGCAGAAGTACTTTTTTATATAGAATCTATTTCCATATTTCCTTATGACTACAATTTTTCCCCCTATGAATTTTTCCATACCAAAAATCCCACCCACTCATGCATATATCTCACATACAGCTGCATTAGGCCACCTTTCATATTTGTTCCATCTCATTTTCAGCTTACAAATCATTTCTCACTTTCCCTTAAATACCCAAATGTATCTACAGTTGAACAGTGAATAAAGTCAGTAGAAACACCCTAGAATTGTCCCCACACTACTCAAATTTGAGTTACACTCAAATTTTTTAAGCGCTGAACCTTTGCACTTTCCTAATCAGGACTAACTTGTCATACACTTGTCATACAGAAGATCGGAGACCACAGCTACATTCACATTTTATTCTACTTTATTTTCATATATTTTCTATATTATTTCAACTTGTGAAAGAGCCACAAATTGCTGAACTGGCGCTTTGGTGCCCAGACTGGTTTCCCAGGATGGCGCCTAAGCGGAGGCAAACCCAGTAGTTCATTTATTCAGAGTACATTCAAGATATCTCCACATTTTCCCTATCAATAAATAGATTTTAAATTCCCATAAATTCTGTTTCCTTCACACCTTATTTGTCCCACCATTTTGGGGATTTTAACATTCATATTATTCCTAGAAAGAGTATATTTGTAGGGAACCTAACTGGTAACATTGTCAACCCCCCTTTCAACACTGAAGAGTTGAGAGGAAAATTGGCGGAGGTCAGAGAAGGGCTGGATGAGTTGAGGGAGAATAGCTGGTATTATAGGAGGTGGGTGAAGTTGAAACTGGAGAGGGAAAGGAAGAAGAACTCTGAGAGGTTGATGAACACTGCCAGGGGTGATGTCAGAAGAAGAGTACATAGTATGGGCAAGAGTATCAAAAAACACCTGGGACACAAGTCCAGGAATAATAAACTGTTTTTTGTTTCTTTCTTTCTTTTTGAGCAAGTGAAAAGATTCTGAGGCATAAGTGATAAGGGATTTAGAGAGCAGATAATGGTCCAGGCTTGGTGGATAGGACTTGTGAAAGTCTTAAACTAGCTCAGATGCATTGTTAATCTCAGTCACAAGGATCCATGAGGTTTCTTCATCCATGCCTTCATAACCTGCCCACCATACTAAATAAAGCAATTTGCATGCCTTGAATCTGTTGTTGATTTTGGAATCCAGAACCTTGGTGACTTCAAATTCTGGTTCACAATCAATGATAACAGGAGGTGGGGGTGGTTGAGTATGGTTGGGAATAGTGTTGGGCGAGGTTGGTTCTAGCATTGAAATGGGAAATATGGGATGTACTGCTTTCATATAATCTGGGAGTTTCAGAGTGACTGAGTGAGTACCAGGATGTGCAATGATTTCAAAAGGACCCAAAAACTTCTTGGCAAGCTTCTTGGTAGGTCACATTCAGGGTGGATCGCAAGGTTCAGGTGGTAGCCCTTGTTGGAAAAGAAGGGCAAGATTCCAGTCATAGCACTGGGAGCATTGTTATAGGTGAATTTGGTGGGGGAAAGGAGCAAGGCACAATTGTCCTGTTGATAGTTGCAGTAGACAGGTAGGTACTATTCTAATGTTTTATTAGTATGTTCAGTCTGACCATCACCTTCAGGATGATAACCTGAGCTGTAGTGCAACTTCATGTCTAGAGCTTTCCCTAGAGAATGCCAGAAGTGTGACACAAATTCTGAACCTTGGTCAGAGGTTACATGAGACGGGATGCTGTGCTTTGAGAATATATGAAGTACAAAGAGCTCAACGAGCTTGGGCAAGGTTATCATGTCAGTGGTGGGGATGAATATTCCTTGTTTGGAGAATTGATTGATGATGACTAGAATGGCTGTAAATTCTGAAGATGCTGGGAGCTGTTCAATGAAATCCATGGATATATAATTCCAGGGCTTCTCTGGAACAGGGAGCTGTGTGAGTAGTCCATAGGGCTTGTGCTGCTGTGGTTTGCTATGCATACAGGTGGTGCATGATTTACAGTAGTCCTTGTAATTAAGAGTTGTTTAGGGGTGGTGGATGGTTTCTAACTAAAAATGATGATTGGGGAATCAAGTGGGATGTTTGTCTGGTGATGTATGCTATGATATCTGTGTGTATCTGTCCAATGACCCAAACTGGTGAATACAGCCCTTTAGCGCCTGTACCGGGAGGTTGGCTCTGAAATCTATGGGGAAAGTAAAATCGATAACAAATTGATTATGGAACCTGGGTGCTAAAAATGTTGTGAGACACTTCTGATAACAACTAAGAACTTCTCTGAATTTATTCAGGTCTCAAACAACGAGCCTTTGGTGGGAATCATGATTTTGATGTAAATGAAGCACCTGTGAAGACAAGGAGTGATTCTGCTTTACGGGCAAGAAGAACTGGTTCTTTTACAATATCCTATGATACTACTTATACAGAGTCACTGTTTCAACATGTTATGAGTGAGAAAAAGAAATTAGCTGCTTTGGGATAGATCTATTAATACTCCATGCTATACATATCGCTGCATTGCATATTCCTTGCCCCATGTCCAATTGGTATCCCTTGAAAATACTTGGTGCTTCTCTTTTCTGTGTGTGCTTGTTATTCCTTTGGTTCCGTTGAGTCTGGGTGACATCCGTTGGTTCCAATAGAGCAGCCAATGCCCATGACTGCATATATGCACCTGTCTCTCTCCTGTCTCAGTTCCTAAGTCCTCCAGTCTTCTTGTGTATCATTTCTACCTTCCTTCTCTCTTATTTCTGCTGCTACTGCTGTCCTTACACTTTGGGGTTGATCCTGTATGTCCCTTCCATTCCTTCCATCTCCTAGCTGCCCAGGCGTCTCTTTGCCCTGGGGTCAAAGTGCCATAGCCATGTGATATCTAAAGTGATCTGTATCTATGGGAAAGGATGCTATCAGTCTAGTTCTTTTTGGGGATTGTGAGTATTTATGTCTACTTGGGTTCTGTGTGCATATACTAGGTGAGTGAGTCTGTGTTCTTTCTAACTATCTATTTTTGTGATCTTCCTGTATTTATTGTATATACTGTGAGAATGTGTATATTTTATAACAGTCCTTGATGTAGGATTTGATGCCAGGCCAATTGAAGTCTCATCTGACCAGTTCCAAGGTTTTGTTGATCCCAAAATGTTCTGACAGGATGTGATCATGTTTGAATTGTAGGACTTGTAATCGTAAGTCTTGAATCTCAGGAGCATATATTTGTCCATTAAAAAATAGTAAACCATCTTGATTGGTCTTCCACTTGGGGTCTTTGATGGATCTAAGGTGTTTCTGAGCAAGAAGGTCTGAAGTAAGGTTTTGACAAATGTCAGTTAGAATTTGTTTGGTGTCCATGAGCGAGGTTGCTTGTAAGACAGATTCAGCAAGGTTTGTTACCCAGAGCGACAATGCCAACTGATGTTGGGAAAAGATTGGTCTGAGGTTCTGAGGGTTGACAGTGGCATAGTTACTTGCCCCTTCTTTTAGGTAGATGTCCCAAAGTCAGGTAAGAAAGTCAGGCTTGGTTTCAAGGCATCCAGGTCTGGAACCTATGATGAGGTTGAACTGGAAAAGATACTATAACCATCTAGCCTGTCATCTAGTCAATAGTTTAGTAGTACAAAAGTACTCTAAATTTTTATGATCAGTGATGATGTTGATGGGTTCTGCAAAGCCCTCCAGATAGTGTTGCCAATGCTGGAATGCCTCAAAAATAGCCAATAGTTCCTTGTTGTGAACATCATAATTAAGTTCAGGTGAGGTAAAAGTTCAGGAGTGAAAGGCTATGGGGTGGAGTTCACCATCTGAGGTGTGCTGAGACAGAATCACAGTGAGGGCATAGTCCAATGCATCTGTCTCCACAATCAAAGGACATTCAGGTGTCCAATGAGTTAGGATAGGTGCACTTGTAAATGCCTGTTTCAACTTGTTGAAAGATTCTCTACAATCCTCAGTGAAGTTCCAAGGGAGGCCTTTCCTGGTGAGTTGGGTAAGAGGAATTGTGATGGTGGAATAGTTATTGATGAAATGCCTGTAAAATTTTGCAAAGCCAAGGAAAGACTGAATGTCTTTGACTTTCTGAGGTTCCAGCCAGTCTAGAATGCACTTGAATTTTTCTTCAGCCATGGTGAGACTCTTGGGCAAGAGTATGTAGCCAAGGTATTCAACCAAGGTCTGATGGAAAGAGCATTTATATTCTCAGGCATAGAGATGGTGCTTATGTAGCCATTGCAAAGCTTCTCAATCATGTCCAATGTGCAAGGGTTCATCATCTGAATAGATAAGGACATTGTCCAAATAGATGATAGTGCAAACATCCAAAAGGTTGCCAAATATATCATTCATAAATCTTTGAAAAGCTGCAGGGGCATTAGATAGGCCAAAGGGCATGGTGAGCCATTCAAAAGACCCATAGTGAGTTCTGAAGGCTGTCTTCCATTTGTCCCCTTCTGCAATATGAATGAGGTGATAGGCATGCCTAAGATCAATTTTGGTATAGATGTGAGCTTTCTTGGGAGCATCTAAAAGGTTGGTTATTAGTGGGAATGGGTACTGGTCCTTTTTGGTGATTCTGTTAAGACCTCAGAAGTCTACACAGAGTCATAAGGAACCATCCTTTTTCTGCACAAACAACACTGGAGCCCCATGCAAGGAGTATGATGGGTAGATGAATTCTTTCTTGAGGTGTTCATCAAGGAATTCTCAAAGTGACTGAAGCTTGGAGACTGAGAGAGAGTAGATAGGTCCAAGTGGAGGTGAGGTCCCATCTTTGAGATTGATCTTGAGGTTGTAAGATCTGTGAGGTGCTAGTGTATCAGCACTGACTTTACTGAAGACATCAGTGAAGTCATGGTAATGTTTGGGAACATACTGTTTAATGCTGTCTGAGATTTCACAGGGTTTGACCATAGTTGAACCTTGGGCAAAAACATCAAGGTCAGTGAGGTCAAGTTGAAATGCCTGAGATCCTTCTAGTTTGCAAGCTCACATAAAAGCAGCAGCATTTACTAGAGCTATCTGAGGTGCTGTCAACTTCAGAGGGTTTGGTGAGGTTTTGCTGTGAAGCAAGGTGCTACAAGCTGTGGTAGCTGAGGGGGTTGGTGTGGGGACCATTTCCAAAGTCTTGAAGGTAATACTGCCCAATACCCAGTCAATCATCGGATTGTAGTAGGTAAGCTAGTTGTAGCCAAGTACTGTGGAGCAGCTGCCATCCAATGAAGTTACATAGAAAGTAACTGTCTGAAGTTTACCAGTTGGAAAATGGATTGGAATAGTTGTAGTCTGAGTGATGGTTGAGTTAGTAGAGCCATCAAATAGTTTTAACTGAATGGTACAGAAATGGTAGGTAGGGAATATTTCTGCACTACTTGTGATTCAATAAAACAATCAGAAGAACCACAATCAAGAAGTATAACTAAACAGGTTTTAGGCATAAGGGTACATGTCAATACTAAAGAGTTCTTTGAAAGAGCAGAAGAAATGGCACTTAAAGTGAGCACACAAGCAAGGTTACTGCAATCCTCAGGCCATGTGGTTCCAAGGTTGCTTATTATTATTTTTTGATTCTGTGGCTGTGGAATCCTCAGCCCTGGAGTCAGAGCTCATTTTGGCAGCATGGACTTTAGGGATTAAGGAGTCAGTTGTCTTGGACTTCAGGTGCTCCTTAACCATGTGGCCTTTTGAACCACACAGGAGACAGAGTCCCTGATCAATATGTCATTGATGCACCTCAGGCAGAAGTTTGCCATCTTTCCCAAGCTTTGATAAAAGGTTGGGTGTTTTGGTATTGTTCAAATACTTCTGGTTGCTGCTGTTGTTATTGTTGTTGGTCCCCTTATGGCTCTTTTGGTTGTTGTTAGAGCTGTTGGAGGACTGCTGGTTGGACTGGTTAGAGGATGTGTTGGAACCTTGGGCAGGGTTCATGAGGTTTTCATATTCCTTGTGTTCCCAATATCTGCTGTCAATTTCCAATGGATAGTTATGAAGCTTGGAAAGGGACTTGAAGCAAGGGTCATTAAGGGGACTGTCCTTTATATATTTGAGCAATTCCTTGTAGGCCACATGAGCAAGGGTGGTGTCTTTCCACTGAGTGTGAGTGGAAGCTTGGGTGAAGTCAATGAAGTAGTGAGCAGCTCGATGATGATCCTTCATGACTATTTTTTTGAGCTCTATTTCTGTTTGTGCAGCATTATTGAAGGGCCTGAAATTCATTTCAAGCTCAGTGTGAAATTCTTCCCAATTAGAGAGCCAGGTAGGCTCAGTAAATATCTCACCAAGGATGGTGGGTTCAAAATACTGGAGAGTGTGGCCAGAGAGGTACAAGATGGCATACTGAATCTTTGATGCACCTGTCTTGGAAGCAGATGGGTGATCTTGGAAGTTCAGCATACATTGAAGGAAGAATGTACAGAGCTTAGCTTGGTCCATGCTATTGTAAACCTTGGGTTCATGGATTTTGGCTTGAGAGCATGAGTTCACAGTGGGTGGTTGGGTGAGACATTTGAAAACCTTTTTGATGAGCTCATCTGAGTTGATATTTGTATCAATACTATAAGCATCTTGTAAGGGGTTGTTTCCATCATCATCTGGGTCATCATCAGGAGGAGATGTCAGGGGACCACCCATTTCAAATCCTGAACTGATACTGAGCTGATCTGCCCATACCAAGGGTTACCAAGCCAAACCATGCATTCAAATGATGAGTGCAGCAACAGTCACTTGGCCCAGATGTGAGGTGTCCCAAACTGAGAGGCCAAGGTCTCAGCCTGAATCCTGTAGCACTGGATACAGATTGTGGGGTCATCATACCTTCAGGCCCAATTGAAGGGTAAGGTATACTGAGGAAGTAGAAGCAGGAAGCAGGCAATGACTATATAGATTACATAGCTTACTAGCAAGTAATCCTAAGTTTTCCTCTCAGGATTTCCCCTTTGCTAGCCTCAGCCATGTGACCTCGGTAACCTCAGTGAGCACTACAGGGGTTGCCCTTACAGGGCCATTATCAGGAGGCCCACCAGGAGGAGGAGGAGGAGTCCTGCATCCTTGGTCTCTTCCATGGCCAAGGTCTTTGGCATCAACAGTGTTAAGGGAGTGAACTTCCTTGGGTTATTTAGAAAGTTGCCATAAATCAGATATTGCTTGTAGATTAGATGGTGTCAAAGGCACCATAACCTGTCTAATGGCAGAAGTACTGGAATGGATAGTCATGATAGACATGTTAATATGAGATCAGGAGTGTGAGTCAGAAAATACTGTTAAGAACAGGTCAAGCCAAGTTCTTGGGTAAAGCTCGTATGAGGTTGCAACTTTGAGTGAGGTTCAAGGTAGGGCTTGGCTTCAGCTTATGTGCTGTGCCATCCAGATCCCATAAGATCTCTAATTTCTGAGGGCAAGGTCTGACAGAATACTTGGGGTAATCTTAGTTGATTTTCTGACTACAGAACTACTAATTTACATACATGTTATATACTAGATTAGTATTTCAAATAGTCAGAATAAATTCAAATCAAAAGAACAAGGGGATTTCTAGAACAGGAATTAAAACAAAGGTGAAGTGAAACATGGATGAGAAAGGATAATGTTTCGGTGAGGTGTGTTACAAAGATTGTTACATGAGGCAATGGAAATTACTAGAATAGGAAAGTGTACCATATGCAAAGAAACTAACTAAATAAACAAAGCAAGGTCTAGACTCTGAGCTGAGTAAACAAAGGGCTGAGCAGGATTACTCAAATAGGTGAGAGTATTACTTAATCATGATGACTAAGCAAGCAGGGATCTCATGAGGTGAGATTTGAAGAATTCATTCATCATCATTTGAAAAGTGGCTGGGCTGTTTGTGAGACCGAAGAACATCACCAGAGGTTCATATAGACCTTGGTTTGTTTGGAAGGTGGCCTTCCACTCATCTCCTTCTTTTATGCACACATTGTTGTATCCCCAGTGGATGTCTAGTTTCATACTGTGTTTGGCCCTGGTAGCAGCAACCTTGTTTATGATATCTGGTACAAGAGGGAGGGGATAAGCATTCTTGATTGTTATATCATTAAGCTTCCTGTAGTCTTGTACAAAGTGGAGGCCACTGTCCTTTTCTTTACAAAGAAGACTGGGGATGCCATGGGTGATTTAGAGGGGCAAATTTTATGACTCTTCAAGTTCTCTTCAAGGAATGCATCTAGTTCATTGGGGGACATCAGATAGACCTTGGTGCTAAAGGACTTGGCACCTGATATCAGCTTGTCAAAGGACTCCTTTGAGAAGACATCCTTGAATTCTTGGTAAAGTTTTGGAACTAGATCTTCAAAGGATTTAGTGGGTGTGAGCTCCAATGCCTTTTGGGCAAGCTGTTGTGAGACAGTTGAGCCTCCACCAATTTCTTCATGGTCCTCCTCCACA
>QFEC01012578.1:107-16585 GCA_003316585.1 Gomphus bonarii | reverse complement strand
CAACCTCTCTTGCAACTCCGCTTACCAGCTTCATTGGATCAGCCATTAAGAGGGAGGTACTGTCAAAGTACAATCTACTGAGCCTCGGCTCACTCGGCCGCAGCAACCGAGGTCCGTTACTTACAAGTCTTAGGATCACATTCGGCTTGGTTCAGTTACATTCTACTTTACTCCATTCTATCCTTTTCGCTTCGCTTCAGTACCCTTCGGTACATATACAGGCATGTATACCCGTCTTCATTCTTTCTAGCACGTTCGCCCCACATATCTTAATTATAGTCTCCATGTCTCATGCGACCCTGTTGCATGTCTGAGACATGTTTCTTTTCCTATATAAAGCCACCTATTACCTGTATGTATTCTTCATTCAGATAATCGACTTAGTTAGACATACGTCCTCTAGTTCTTAAGCCCCTTCGTCCACCGCTCGGTTTGGCACCCTTGGTCTCTAACCGAGTCTCATCCGAAATATAGTGGCTCGGTGGATAGATAGGCGCAATGCAAGAATGTTGAAGCCAACACCACGTCAGTCTTTGGCTCATTGGACCGAGCCAAACCACCCAAACCAAGGGCATGTTGTGCACGCACTTAACATCTCCGATCACTTGTACAGCGAGTTTATGATGAGATAGTCCTAATTAGGAAAGTGTGAAAGTTCGGCGCTGAACCGAAGGTTCAGCGTGAGTAAGATTCTCAAGTATAATGATAATTCCCAGTGACTTTTCTCTGTGGGATTCAAATGGAATTGTCTAATTGTTTCTAGATACACTCTGAGTATTTAAAGAAAATGGAAAATTGTTTGTAATCTGAAAATAAGATGGAGTGGAAATAGAAGGTGGCCTAATGTGGCCATACATGGGCGACTGTGCGGATTTTTTTTGGTATAGGAAAATACTTAGGGGGAAAAATATGATCATAGGGGGAAACAGAAATAGAATGTATATCAAAAAAATACTTCTGCCAAGTTATTGTGCCTCTACCAATTCCGGATGGCAGTGCAGCTCTTGGTGTTAAGGTACGTGGCCGTGCAGGTGGTATCTGCCAGAATGTGCTCCTAAAATCGCGAAAATATTCATATAGATGCTTTGAATGGTCTTCAATCTCGCTGCGAAATATCATGGTGATAGTGTTGAAAGTGGTGGAGATATAAATGTTTTAGTACTGAAATATATGCATATATTCTGAAATAGTTGCCAATTTACAACATTAATGACCGCAAGGATGAGATGATGCGGTGGGAGTTGTCAAAGTACAATCTACCGAGCCTCAGCTCTCTCCGCCGCAATGACTGAGGTCCTTCCATTACACATCTTAGGACCACATTTGGCTCGGCTCAGTTATATTCTACTTCACTCCATCTTTCCATTCTTTATTATTTGCTTCACCTCGGTACCCTTTGGTACATATACGGGCATGTATACCTGTCTTCATTCTTTCCAGCATGTTTGCCCCACATATCTTAATTATAGTCTCCATGTCTCATGTGACCCTGTTGCATATCTGAGACATGTCTCTTTTCCTATATAAGCTACACATTACCTGTATGTATTCTTCATTCAGATAATCGACTTAGTTAGACATATGTCCTCTAGTTCTTAAGCCCCTTCATCCACCGCTCGGTTCTGACACCCTCGGTCTCTAACCGAGTCTCATCCAAAATATAGTGGCTCAGTGGATAGATAGGTGTAATGCAAGAACGTTGAAGCCAACGCCACGTCAGTCTTTGGCTCATTGGAGCGAGCCAAACCACCTGAACCAAGGGCATGTTGTGCATGCACTTAACAGGAGTATGGTGACAGAGCAGAGGGGAATATGGAGGTGGATCTGGAAGAAAACCTGGAGCCAGAGCTGGTGGTTCCAGATGATTTGTTTAGAGAGCCGCAGGCCTCAGACTTGGGTCAAGGGATAGACTTTTTTAATAATGTATAACTCAATGTAATAATTTTTTTTTTGAACTTGAAAAATCTAAGTCAAGTGCTAAGTGAAGGTCCAAGGTCCTGGTTTGTTAGGATAGGACTTGTGAAAATCTGAGATGACTTCAGACACATTGCTAAGTTCAGATGCAGGGAGCCAGGAGGTTTCATCCTCCATACCCTCATATCTGGACCACTTGACCAGGTATAGTAAGGGACAAGAGTGGCATCTGTCGACCTTGGAGTCAAGGACTTTGGAGATTTTGTACTTGGGTTCACCATCAATAATGATTGGGGGTTGAGGCAGGGTGACTCAATTAGGGAAGTCATTGGGCATGGATGGTTCCAGCATGGAGACGTGAAAGATGGGGTGTATCGCATGCATGTTGTCTGGAAACCAGAGGGTGAAGGTGTAGGGTGCATATATGCACTATATACACCTCTGACCAATTCAACCTTAATATATTTGTATTTTTATCATTAAAACTATCAAGAAACATTCATTATGACTCAAAATAATTTTCTGAATTTTCTGGTATTTTTCCTATTATTTGTGGCTGAGTTCTCACTCTATTTTTGTGTACACTATCAGGCCCAGCACTCAATTTAGCCTCCGTTGATGATGTAAGCGATATTGGCGCCGGACCTCGCTTACATAATCCAAATCTTGAGACTATGTGTGTTTCCCATAACTTGGCAAGGACCGCCTGAGCAGTTGCTTGCTAAACTCGCATAACTTACACAGTAAGATGGGTGCTTAGCTAGCGTCAAAGTGCCAGTTGAAGCATATATGTAGGTGAGACCTCGCCCATATATTTTCTCCCTCCTCAGTGTGAACCATCACTGAGGAGGTGAGCATCTCATCTTATGGTGATAAAATAAACATTAATTTCACTTTATTTCTTCTGTAATAGTATATTTGATAGGTCCTTGCAGGTTTCTCACCCTAACTGTGAACATTGTTGTAATTCCCTACAGAAGGAGATGGAGCCAACTTGAGCGATGATCTCAAAAGGACCAAGATACTTTTCAGATAGTTTCTTAGAAGGTCTAGTAGTATGAATATTATCTGATTTGACAAAGACTTTGTCACCAATCTTGAACCCCAGAGGCAGAGTTTGGCGGTGGTCTGCAGATGTGGAGTACTGTTGTTGGGCATCAGCGATAGTTTTGTGGAGTTCTTGGTGGATTTCATATAAGTCTACTGCAAAGTCTCATGCTCTTGAGGAGGCAAGGTCTCGTTTGGGGTGTACAGTGATGTTGGGGTGATAACCCTTGTTGGCAAAGAAGGGTGAAATCCTGGTGGTGGTGTTTGGAGCATTGTTGTATGCAAATTCTGCAATGGGAAGGAGGTCTGACCAGTTGTCCTGTTGGTAGTTGCAATAGACTCAAAGGTATTGTTCCAGTGTTTAATTCATCTGTTTGGTTTGTCCATCACCTTCAGGGTGGTATCTGGAGGTAAAGTGGAGCTTCATATTGAGAGCCTTTCTAAGGGATTAAAAGAAGAAGGATACAAATTCTGTACCATGGTCGGAGATAATGTGGGACGGAACTCCGTGTTTGGAGAACATGTGGAGTACAAAGAGTTTTGCAAGTACCAGAGCATTGATCATGTCAATGGTGGGGATGAAGATGGTTTGCTTGGTGAGTCTGTTGATGATGACAAGGATGGTGTCATGTCCAGAGGATGGCAGAAGTTTTTCTATAAATTCCATGGAGATGGAGTTCCAAGGATGTTCAGGGATAGGCAGTTGCTTGAGTAGTCCATAGGGGTGGTGTCTCTGTGACTTAGAGTGCATGCAAATAGTACAAGACTTAATATAGGACTTAATGGAGTTAACAAGCTCAGGCCAAACCTAGTCTCTATGGATGAGTTTGAGCATGTGGTTCTATCTGAAATGTCCAGATATAGGATAATCATGCTTGTCTTGTAGTATGTGGAATCAAAGATCACCAACATCTGGGACATACATGCATTTGTCCAAGAGGAAGAATCCTTTGGAGTCTACAGACCAACATCCTGTGGGATTGTCAAGGTAGGTGGAGAAGATGGAGTTGGAGTGGAGAGCGCTTTTAATGTCTGGGTGCAACCCATTGATGTCCATGACCATGGCAGCGTGGAATACCAGGAAGCACAAGGATGTGGTGCAGAGTGATGAGATGAGTTGTTCAGAGGTGAATACTGGACATAAGTTGTGTGGGTTGATGGTCACATAGTCGCTTCCTCCCTCTTTAGGGTAGACATCCCATTGTCTTATCAGAGCATCAGGCTTCGCTCCAAGTTGTACAGGACGGAAACAGATAATGAGGTTGAATTGAGAAAGGTATTCAGACCAACTGTTAGATCCTAGGTTCCCTCCAACAAATCTCCATCCTAGCACCCATTTACCATTCATCTCTGCGCTCCTCTGGATCGATCTCAGCCCCCTAGAACAGATCTCGATCCTCCACCGGACTCCACGTCACGGACAACATCACATGACCTCTGCATACTCCATACTCCATCTCCGTCTTTCTTCCCACATCATCATTCCGATGCACAGACCTTCCACGTCACTCCTTCTATTATCTTCTACATCATCTTCTAGTATGTTCTATAGTTCCACATGACTCCATCTCTCGTTTAGCATCCCTGTATCCTAGTTTAGTAACCCCTCTGCATTTGGATGACCCTGCTCCATATTAATCCCATGCTCCAAATGTATTTAAACCTCCATGTATTTGTAGCTAGTTCTCTAGTTCGAATATTGATTTAGTCTTACCTTACTAGCTCTGTTCTCACTCCACAACCTCTGCTCTGCAAACTCCATAAATTCAAGGACAAGACGACGCAAGAGGGTGCAACACATAAGTTGTAGCCAAGTCCTCTCGACTCCACACCCCAGTTTGAAATCGATCGTTTGACCACTCTGGACTTAACACCAACAGACTTGACATCGAGTAAGGAGTTTTGTTGTGGAAAAATATTCCAGGTCTTTGTGGTCTGTAATGATGTCGATTGCTTCTGAGGAGCCTTCAAGGTAGTAGCACTAGCATTTGAATGCTTCAAAAATCGCAAGCAGTTCCTTGTCATGGACATCATAGTTGAGTTCCAGAGGTGTGAAGGTCCAGGAGTGAAAGGTGATTGGGTGGATGTCATTGTCAACTGGAGATATTGTTGATAGGATGGCGGTGAGCACATAGTCGGAGGCATCAGTTTTGATGATGAATGGGGACCCAGATATTCAATGGGTGAGCATGGGAGCAGTTGTGAAGGCCTTTTTCAAGGTTTTGAATGAACTCTGGCATATGTCTGTAAAAACCCATGGAGTGTCCTTGTGGGTCAAATGAGTCAGCAGAATGGTAAGATCAGAATAGTTGAATATAAAATGGTGATAGAAGTTTGCAAATCCAAGGAAGGACTGCACATCTTTGACTTTTCACAGTTCAGGCCATTCCTGAATGACTTTGACCTTGTTGTTAGCCATGGTGAGGCCATTGGGTGAGGGGATATATCTGAGATACTCAATGGTGTTGACATGGAAGAAGCACTTGTCTGCACGTGCATACAGGTGGTTTAACTGGAGTCACCAGAGTACATCTCAAATGTGTCCTCTGTGTTGGTCCAGGTCATCAGAGTATACAAGGATGTCATCCAAGTAAATGAGGATTCGAGGAGGTTGGAGAAAATATCGTTCATGAAGCATTGAAATGCTGCAGGGGAATTGGTGAGTCCAAAGGGCATTACACACCACTCGAAGAATTCATATCTGGTTCTGAAGGCGGTTTTCCATTCATCACCTTCATGGATTCAAATGAGGTGGTAAGCATGTCAGAGGTCAATTTTGGTGAATATCCAGGCCTTATGCGGACTATCAAGGAGGTCTGTAACCCTGGGGAGCGGATAGCAGTCCTTTTTTGTGATTTTGTTGAGTGCTCTGAAGTTGATGCAGAGTGGGAGAGAGCTGTCCTTTTTCCAGGCAAATAGGACCAGAGCTCCCCCAGGGGACCTGGAGGGGCAGATGAAACCCATGGAGACATGTTCATCTAAAAATTATCAAAGTGTTTTTAGTTCACTCTGAGAGAGGGAATAGATCAGACCAAAGGAAGGAGATGTTCTATCTTCAAGTTCAATCTTGAGGTTGTATGGCCTGTGTGGAGCCACTGTGTTGGCTTTGGCCTTACTGAAGATGTCCATGAAGTCATGATATACTTCCAGAACACCGGTCATGTCAACCAGAGCATCGTTTGAGTCTAACTTGTCAGATGCTGTGATCAGTAGTTGGAAGGTTTGTGTACCATCCATTTTGGAGATGCAGGCAAATGTTGCTGCATTCACCAATGCGATTTTGGGAGCAATGAGTGGAGACAGAGATGGAGAATTGGATAAGCACAGAACTGACATTGCTGGCTCAGGTGGTACCATAGACTCAGCTGCAGATGGAGAACTGAACGTAATACTGCTCAAAGCCCAGTCAATCAATGGATTGTAGTGGGTGAGCCAGTTGTGTCCAAGAACTGCAAAACAGCTGGAGTCCAGCAAAGTTACGAAAAACATAACAGAGTGTTCCTCCCCCTTTGGGAAGCAAACCAGGAGGTTAATTGCCTTGTGGATGACTGAATTGGTCGATCTGTCAAACAGCCAGAGCAGAATTGGGGTGATATTGTGGGTACGGAGTTGGTGTTTAGATGCAAAAATGGAATCTAGGAAACAATGAGTTGATCCAGAATCAATAAGCATACTGATGGTTTTATTAGGGATTAATTCAGAGGTGAGATATATAGTCAAGGAGTTTGGATTGGAAAGAGTGGACGCATTGAGATGTAATTCCATTATTGCACCATGGGGATCAAGCTGGTGCCAGAGTTGGAGGGCTGCTTAGTTGTTTTTTGACTCCATTGTGGGTTTTGCATCAGAGTTCTTTTTGTTGGATGATTTGCTGTCCGTCATGGAAGCAGCTTGTCCTTTTGCAGTGGAGGAAGTTGATTTTGGACATTCCTTGGCCTATGTAACCTGTTCTGCCACAGAAGAGACAGAGGTTCTGCTCAAAGTAGCATTGTTGCTCCTGTTGAGTCAGTTTACCATCTTTTCCTAGTTTTGATGCTAGGTCCACATTCTTCTTGGTGGAGTTTGAGGTGTTGTTGTTGGAGGCAGAGTTTCCAGATTCATTGCTGTTGTTATTGTTTGACATCTTCTTGTTGTCATTAGAATTCGTCAACAGTGTGGCAGGGTTTTTGCCCTTGTCTTGGTGGTGGTCCAAGGTTTTGTTCAAGTTGTTTTCTCAAGCAACTTTGGAGCATCATTCCCAGTAGCGGGCATCGATGGACTGGGCAAGGGATCAAAGTTCGTGCAACATGCTAGGTGTGCTAACATGGGCCACTTCATCCTTGATTCATGCCGGAAGTCTGTTGTAGAACTGGTGGTGGAGTGCAGCATCTCCCCAATGGATGCGTGCTGCAAGGTGGTTGAACTCGACCAGGTATTTGGTGACTCATTGGTTGTCACACATGTGGAGGGTTTTGAGGTCAGCTTCTGCTTCACCAGTGGGGTCATGTTTTGTCCAAAGTTGTCTTTTAACTCTGACACAAATTTGGAGTAATCATCTATTCACAAGGGGTTGACATTGGAGGAAAGGGCTGGTTCGAACCAGTCTAACATGGTTCCTATCAGGTAGGACAGTACATAGGTGACCTTTGCACTGTCAGAGGAAAAAGCATCAGGGTGGTCACAAAAGTTTAGATTACATTGGACCAGAAATGGCTGGAGTTTATGACTGTTGGAGCCATTGAAGGTGTCCAGTTCACAGACTTTGGTCCATGGTGAGGACTTCTTTGGTGATGACAGGTTGTTGGCCAGCATGGTGATGGCCTCAGCAAGGTTGGGGACATTGTTTGAGTTTGATGATGACACTCTCAGAGGATTCAGGGCCAGGAATGGATTGGATGGAGATTGCTGAGGGTTGTGATCAGAGGGTGTGTTGGGGGGATCGGGCATGTCCAGATAGGGTGCTTGTATGGGGTTTTTGAGAATGAGTGGAGTTAGGGGTGAGTGAGTACTTGGAAGCATGGCTGGGACGTTAGGTACATGGCATACGGATGCTTCTGAAATGGAACCAAGGGTACCAGCTTGTAAATTGCTTCAAGTGCTACATTTCATAGACACTGAAGAGTGAGAGTTCAAATATACTGTTAAGTCCAGAGTCAAAGACATCTTGCCTGGGAGGTCCAGAGTGGTCAAATGGTAGATTCAAGCTGGGGTGTGGAGTTGAGAGGACTTGCCTTCAAATTATGTGTTGTGCCCTCTTGCATCATCTTGTCCTTGGATTGATGGAGTTGTGGAGCAGAGTTGCAGAGTGAGAACGGAGGTAGCAAGGTAAGACTAAATCGATATTCAAACTAGAAAACTAGTTGTATTAATAGTTATAAGCTAAGAGTGATGATTTCAGTTAATCATGGAGGTTTAAATACATTCAGAGCATGAGATTAATATGGAGCAGGGTCATCTGAATACAGAGGAGCTACTATACTAGGATGCAGGGGTGCTAAATGAGAGATGGAGTCATGTGGAACTATAGAACATACTAGAAGATGATGTGGAAGGTAATAGAAGGAGTGATGTGGAGGTCCATGTATCAGATTGATTATGTGGGAGAAAAGATGGAGATGGAGTATGGAGTATGCAGAGGTCACGTGGGGGTTGTCCATGGTGCAGAGTATGATGGAGGATAGAGATCTGTCTAGAGGGCTGAGATCAATCCAGAGGAGCATGGAGATGAATGATAAATGGGCGCTAGGGGTGGAGATTTGTTGGAGGGATCCTAGGATCTAACAATATTACAAGTTATACATCAGTCTTATTAGTACATTCAGTTTGGTTTGGTACATTACACTTCATTATATTCTGATTTATTTGTTCACTTTACTTCAGTTACCTTTGGTACATGTACAGGCATGTATGCCTGCTTTTCATGTTTTACTATTATTACACCCATATCTTACATTCTTGTTTCCATGCCTTGTGCAATGTTGTTGGATATCTTATGGCAACTCATTCTCTATATAAGTAATTAGTCCTCATGTATGTATTTTCCATTCAGATTATTGACTAAGTTAGACATACGCTATCAGTCCTTAAGTTAGTAGTCCAATTGTTTGGTACCAAGCATCTCAGAAGCCTACTGAGCATTCATCCAAAATATAGTGGCATGGGCAGGGAGATAGGTGCAATGCAAGTACATTGAAGCCAATGCCACATCCACCTCAGCTCATTGGACCAAGCCAAATCACCCAAACCAAGGGCATGTGTGCACACTTAACAGCAACCCATTTTCTATATAAGTAATTAGCCTCATGTATGTATTCTCCATTCAGATTATCAACTAAGTTAGACATACACTATCAGTCCTTAAGTCAGTAGTCCAATCATTCGGTACCAAGCATCTCAGAACCCTATCAAGCATCAGTCTGGAATCCAGTGGCATGGGCAGGTAGATAGGTGCAATGCAAGTACATTGAAGCTGATGCCACATCAGCTTTGGCTCATTAGACTGAGCTGAACCACCTGAACCAAGGGCATGTATGCATGCACTAAACACCTTTGGAGTTTCTGGGTGGTAAAGCAGTGATGATCAACACAGGCTTGATTCATGAATAGTCCCATGGCTCTGCTATCAATGAGAGTGGGCCCAGACTTGACTTTGGCCATGTCTGTTGTCTGAATCTCAACATTAATGACAAGAGACTTAGGGCTCAGCTCAGTCATGATCACATATTTCTTCAGAAGCTTTCATTCCCACTTCTGGAGCTATACCCAAGGGGGTTTTGAGGGTCTGGGGGTGTCAGGTTTTGGTGTGGCAGTCTTGGTCTCAGTTCAGTAAGGTTGAATTGGGCTTGTTTCATATTCTACCTCCAAACATGAGAACTGATTATGTACAGGCAGTGAGGGCATACTATTCACTCACTGCAGGCTCCAAAACCCTGTTCTCCCTTTCCTGATGTATCTACTTCCTCAGTATTCTCCTCAGCTTCAGCCAATGAAGTGCCCAACATGTCAGCTAGGGCCAGTAGCTCAGGCAGCAGTTCCAACCATTCCTACACACTCATAGTCTGAATGTCAGATGACAGGGGTCATTCTCAGGCATCGTGTTCCAGCTTCTTGCACTGGAGGTAGATTCCCAATGGTGCAACATGGGCTCAATTCTGGTTGACCTCCATGGGAGCTGGGCCATCCTTTGGAGTCATGACAATGAACAGCATGGTTTGCCAAATGATGGCCAAGGCTCAGGGGTTCATCCACATCAATTTTGGGGGTACTGTGGGGGACTGAAGTGTCACACATGAGCTACTTTGGTTTGCTTCCATGAATGCATTGTTTGCTTCTTGGTTCCTTGTAACTCTCCTTGCTGCCTCATACCATCCTTCTGGGTCATCAAAGTCTGGGGCTCCTGTCCCTAAAACAGCCACTTGGTTTTGTGTGCTTGGTTTGAGACCTTTGCAAATATGATCACAATCATCTTGTTGTCATAGTACTCAGCCAGGTCTATCAGCTCCATGAACTGGTCAATGTACTCTTTCACCAAATCTTTACCCTGGTACCAGTCCATCCCTTCAAGTCTCATGAGGGCTGAGAGTTGTTCATTCTTCAGGCAAAAACAGTTGATGAAGTCAGCCTTGAAGGCATTCCAATCCAGGTAGTGGGCTCAGCCAGATCTCTTAGTTTGGAGGACTCTATTAGCAAACTGAGCCACTTGGTTGGATTTGAAGAAGGAGAGGGCCCAATGGATACAGGCCTGATCATTTGGGAAGTGATCACCACAGATTGTGAATAGATGCTGCAGGAGTTGAGGAATGCATGGCCTTTGTCACAGTTGCCATTGAAGTCTGAGGGGGATGCTGGTCTAACTTGGGGCATATCTGAGAGTGAGGGGCTGTCAAAGTACGATCTACTGAGCCTCGGTTCCCTCAGCCTGATAGACCGAAGTCCAACCAACCAAATTACAAGCTACAGACTTCCAAGTCTTACAAGTATCAACTTGGTTCAGTTTATCTCGGCTTGGTACATCATACATCACTTTATTCTTTATTACTCACTCGCTTCACTTCGGTACCCTTCAGTACATGTACGGGCATGTATGCCTACCTTCATTCTTTCTAGCACTTTCACCCCACATATCTTCATTCTAGTTTCCATGTCTAATGCAACCCTGTTGCATATCTTAAATGTTTCTCTTTTCCTATATAAGCTACCCATTACCTGTATGTATTCTTCATTCAGATAATCGACTTAGTTAGACATACGTCCTCTAGTTCTTAAGTCCCTTCATCCACCGCTTGGTTCCGACAACCTTGGTCACTAACCAAGCCCTGTCCAAAATATAGTGGCTCAGCAGATAGATAGGTGCAACGCACAAACGTTGAAGCCAACACCATGTCAGCTTTCGGCTCATTGGACCGAGCCAAACCACCCAAACCAAGGGTGTGTTGTGCACACACTTAACAGGGGCTCAGTATGCTTGGGCTACACATGCTAGGTATTGGATCATCTTTTGGGTTGAGGAACTCTCTTTCTCTCTTTTCTGGCTCACTTTCAAACCTTTGCATTATTGCCCTTAAGGCATTACTGATTTTGGCATTAGCCACTTGTTTTACAGCCAGCTCTTGTTCTAACTGTTGGAAACGCTTGTCGACATCCATCTTGGCTCAGGAACTCAGTAGTGCATGCATTGCTGAGACTGTTGCAGTTATAGAGGAGGGGGAGTCTGGTGTTATGTAAGTGAGCAAGGTGAGTCACTTTTGTCCAGACCAAAGCCATCTATGGTCATACAGTGATGTGACTCCCAGTCCTTATTGGGTGAAGTTTTCCTAATGTAAGGGCAACTCCTAAAGTAGTCACCAAGGTTACCAAAGTCACACAGCCAAGGCTAGCAAGGGGGAAATCTTAAGTCTATTAACATATAGACAGGAAGGGGTCTCACCTAGCAAGGGGTAAATCCTAAGAGGAAAACTAAGGATCCCTTGCTAGTGAGCTATGCAATCTATATAGTCATTGCTGTCAAAGCACAATCTACTGAGCCTTGGTTCACTTGGTCATACCAACCAAAGTCCTCATGTACCATATTGCAAGTTACAGACTCCCAAGTCTTACAAGTATGTTCAGTTCAGCTCGGTACCTCACACTTTCAATTATATTCTTGTTTATTCACTCACTTCACTTTGGTCACCTTCAGTACATGCACATGCCCACCTGAGGCCCCCAAATTTGACAATGTTATAAAATATCTAGTTTCACTTTTTATATACAATACATAGAGAAAAAGTAGAAAAACAAATAGTTAGAAAGAACACAGACTACCCTACCCAGTATATGTGCCCAGAATCCAAGTAGACACTCATACCAACAATCCCCAAAAAAAATTATACCGATAGCTTCATTTCTCATAGTTACAGGACAATTTAGATGCTATGCAGGCATGGCACTTTGGTCCCAGAGCAGGGAAGCGCCTGGGCAGCTAAGGGACTGAAGGAATGGAAAGGACTCACAGGGTCAACCCTGGAATTATCAGGCAGTGGTCATGGCAGAAATAAGAGGTGGAGGATATAGAAATGATGTATGAAAAGACCGGAGGACTCAGGGGTTGAGACAGGAGTGAAAGGGGCACATATATGCGGCCACAGGCATCAGCTGGTGTATTGGATACCAATGGAAGCACCTGGGAATCAATGGAACAATTGGAAGGACAAGGATACATACCAAAGAGAAGCCTCAAGCATTTTCAGAGGTTACCGATCAGAAATGGGGAGCAAAATATGTGATGCAGTGATACATTGTATAGCATGGAAATTCACCGTGTCTATCCCAAAGGAGTTTTCTTTCTTTCTTTCGCTCATAAGACATTAGAATTGCAACTTTGTATAAGAACTAGCTTAGGACATAGTAGAAAACTAGTTCTTCTTGCCCTCTAAGCAATAATCGCTCCTTGACTTCACCGGCACTTTGCTTACATCAAAATCATGTTTCCCACCTAAGGCTCATTTGTTCAAGACCTGAATAAATTCAGAGAAGTCATCAGTTACTATTAGAAGTGTCTCACAGATTTTTGAGCACACAGGATCAATAATGCATTTGTTATTGAATTTATGATTCACACAGATACTGGAGCCAACCTCCTGGTACAGGCACTAAAGGCCCATATAGACCATAGGAGATCCTCAGACTGGTTACACAGTTGCCACACAGCATGTATCATTATATTAGAATCACACCTGATTCCAAAAGTATCATCCTTCAGTTGGAAACCATCCCACACCCCAGAATCACTCTTAATTACAGACAATCCTCCCATTCTGCAATTCACTCCACCCCCAAGGGACACTTCTCCTCCCAGAGCCACCCCTCAACCTGCAAACAATCAATACCTCCTCAACACAATCTTGGAGCTTGGTAGGACCACCCAGCAGCAACACCAAGATGGTCATACTACCTGAATTTGGGAACTGGACCCATTCAATGGGACCAACCTGAAGAAGCTCAAAAGCTTCATTTTTATGTGCAACATGAATTTCCAGATGCAACCCAATTCCTTTACTAATGAATAGCAGAAGGTTAATTACATGATCTCCTACCTCAAAGGGGCCATGCTGGAATGCTTTGAGCCATATCTCACTAGTGATCCCTGAACTGAGCCAAGATGGGCCACCAACTTAGATGGCTTTCTTGATGAGTTACAAATCAACTTCAGTTCCTGGGAAACAAGCCAAGGCCAAGATTGCTCTCAAAAAACTAACTATGCATGAAAACCACAAAGCAACTCAGTTCTTTGTGGAATTCTACCGACTTGCTGTGTTTGTCAACTACAACAACAATGCCCTACTTTGGAAGGCCTATACAGCCGTACCAAAGTGAATCAAGGAT
This sequence comes from Gomphus bonarii, assembly GCA_003316585.1. Classification (NCBI taxonomy): domain Eukaryota; kingdom Fungi; phylum Basidiomycota; class Agaricomycetes; order Gomphales; family Gomphaceae; genus Gomphus; species Gomphus bonarii. Next base: position 2,782 of record QFEC01012578.1, on the reverse strand, counting down.
GGCTTGGTCCATTTTGACAAGCCCCAAACCCTCAACCAGCTCTGAAACATCATTCAGTGGATTGACATGAGATACTGGGAGAGAAAGGCAGAGCAGGCCCAAGAGGGTCCTACCAAGCCAAAAAAAAGAAAGAAAGTCAGATAAGCCCAAGTCAACTAACATGGACAAGTCTGACAGCCCCAAAAAACCTAAGGGCAAGGGCAAGGACAATTCTTTGTCCCAGTCAAACCCACCCAAGTAAGCAAACAAGCTCAGTAAGGATGGCAAGCTCCTTCCCAAGGAACACCAGGAATGCATTGACAATAATCTTTGTCTCCTGTGTGGTGCTGACAGTCACAAACTCACAGAATGCCCAAAATCCACTAAGGCACAAGTGACAAAAAAAAAACCCCTTCAACCCCCAAGGTGGCTACTGCCTTGGACACCAAAGCCAAAAGCTCAGCTAAGGTGACCAAGCCAAAAAAATAGTCTACAACTCTTTGGCCTCTGAGCACCCCAAGAGTTGTGTTGACTCAGCTGGTGCTAGCAGTGAGGTTAAGCTTGATGCTTCTGCTCTATTTAATCCAAACTCTTTAATAGTTTCCTTGTCTTCCAATTCCATTCCTAGTTCTTCTGAAACCCTGTTCAAATGCTTGATTGATTCAGGTTCCACTCATAGTTTTATAGAATCTACTTTCATCCAAAATCATAGTATAACCACTCATTCTATCCCTGCTATTCCTCTGAAACTATTCAATGATAGTATGAACTTGGTCATTACCAAACTAGTAGAAATACCTATCCACTTCCCCTCAGGACACACACATTCTGTAGAATTTTATGTCACATCATTAGATACATACATCTGTTTTGGTAGTTCTTGGACACAACTGTCTCACCCAATACAATCCGTTGATTGACTGGGCATTGGGCAGTATTAAATTCTGAACCACCTCTATGGAATCTATGGATATCCTGACAGCCTCAGCCAAGCCAGCTCCTGCTGCCTTACTTTCACCTGAGTCCAGATCCACCCAAAAGCTGGAAGCTCCGCATATAGCCCTAGTTAATGCAGCCATGTTTGCATGTGTGTGCAAGCTAGAAGGTTCACAAGTTTTTCAGCTTGACCTCTCAGCCATTGATGCTACCTTGGCTCAATTGACTAAGGTCTCCTCCGCTCCATCCATCTCAGTCAACCTAGAAAACATCCTGGAAGAATATCACAACTTTGCAGATGTCTTTAGCAAAGAAAAAGCTGAGACTCTAGGACCACATCAACCTTATGATCTCAAGATCACCCTGGAAGATGGCACCAAGATGCCTCATCCACCTCTGTACTCCCTGTCAAAATTAGAACTAGAAGCTCTCCATATGTTTTTAGACAAACATATGAATCTGGGATTTATCTGTTCCTCTACATCTTCATATGGTGCACCGATCCTGTTCATCCATAAAAAAGACAGCTCACTTCAGCTATGTGTCAACTTTCAGGCACTTAACAAAGTAACCAAGAAAGATTCCCACTCATCTCAGACCTTTTGGATGCTTCTCGCAAGGCTTGAATCTATTCAAAAATCAGTCTTCAACATGCGTTCCATCTAATCTGAATTGCCAAAGGCAATGAATGGAAAATGGTATCCAAGACTCGCTACAGGTTGTATGAATGGTTGGTCATGCCTTTTGGCTTGTCCAACACCCCTGTGGCTTTTCAAAGGTGTATGAATGACATCCTCAGTGACCTATTAGATCATTGCACAGTCACATATATTGACAATATATTGGTCTACTATAACACTATCAAACAGCACTGAGAACATGCCTGGGAACTTTTACAATGACTTAGAAAACACACCCTATATGCTAAAGCAAGCAAATGTGAATGGCACAAAGACTTGGTCAAATTCCTTGGTTACATCCTCCAAATCAATGGACTCACTATGGCCAAAGTCAAAGTCAAAACCATCCGTGACTGGCCCAAACCAAGAAAAGTTAAAGATGTTCAGTCTTTCCTTGGCTTTGCTAACTTTTATTGTTGTTTTATGTTCAATTACTCAGACAGTATGGAGCTTAGCTTGATCTGTGCCATTGTAAACCTTGGGTTCATGGATTTGGGCTTGGGAGCCTGAATCTGCAGTGGATGGTTGGGTGAGACATTTGAAAACCCTTTGAACAAGCTCATTTGAGTCAATATCAACACTGTGAGCATCTTGGAACAGGTTATCATCATCGTCCAGGTTGTTGTCAGGGGGGCCATTATCAGAAGGCCTAGGAGGTGGAGGGGTTTGCCCAATTCTTCTGTACTACTTGCCTGACAAAGAAGCTTGTTGAAAAATATCTCGGTCCCTTCAATGTCATCACCAAAGCCAGTAGTCACTCATACACTCTTTGGTTGCCTGATAATATCCGGGCAGTCCATCTGTCAGCAACAACAAGAGCTTCAATACTTAGGAGCGGAAGAGGGAAATGAGCAATGATACTTGTCGGTGTATTGACCAGCTCAAGACTGAGCTTTAACTAATTACCTAAGCAATGTCCTCATTGACAGTAGTAGCCAAACCACCAGATGGTCCACAACATCGGGCTGGGGCACCGCGTGCGACGCGTTCTTTTGGGCGCCTATTTAGGCGCCCAAGATTCGGTGTTTGTTGTCCTCTCCACCCACAGTCTTGACTGAGTGGGCTCACACTGTCACATGC
>QFEC01012573.1:1115-22090 GCA_003316585.1 Gomphus bonarii | reverse complement strand
ACTCATTACCAATCCGATGCTGATGCCACGTGATTTTTTTTTATTGGCTACTCTCGGTCACGCCGATTAGACATTAGATCAGCCCTGACCACGGAGGCTGCAGCAGACCACCTCCTGTGACACTAAAACCGACGTCATGTCGATCATGCCATTCAGGGTTGCGCCACTCACGGCAAAAGATCACGAAGATCAGACTAAATCGTGGCTGATCGGACTCGGAGTGGGAAGTTGATCCGGTAGGCCTATCATACAACGCTTATCTCGATCAGGGCTGCGCCACTGAGCAGGCACGATTATTAATTAGATTGATCTGGGTTGGATCGCGCTCGGGTATATCATGCGGACGCCACAGATCAGACATGATCCGACTCGGAACAGGAGACAGTATGCCATACACACAGAGTTTATTTTTATCACAAGACGCCATATTGCGCCACCGATCCGACATGATCCGGTACTCCACGCGCCACGCGACCGCTAGATAGAGTTTACCCTTTTCTCATGCTGATCAGGGTAATGTTCAATCACCGAGATCATGACTATTGGGCTTGAACTCAGAAGTCGACCCGGTACGCCTCACTAACGCCACATGCTATAGTTTAACTATTTTCATTGTGTACCGGCTAATCCCATTCAAAACAGGTCTCACCGCCGGAGATTTAGACTAGACCCGATCTGATCGGGGTCGGAGTGAGAAGGAGTCGATCCGCCCACATGGCGCCACATTATTTGTTTATGCTGGCCATTCCTTATGTATTGCTCTATTCAAAATTGACCACTATACAATTTTTTTGCTCCCCAAAAAATTCTTCTGAGCATAGTGATATCAAGGCAGAAATCAGTTTTTTGCCCCACTCTTGGGCATTGTTCGACCCAGAATGTCAAGATTTGTAATTCCCCTCCAGTGCGTAGTATTCTGTTTGGGGATCTTAGCTATTTAAGTACTCAATATCTGTGTGCGGCCAATCCAAACTCATAGAAGATTTTCTGGCTTGGAAATACATGACAAATTGTATAAAGTTGTTACACAAGGTTATCTTGTCTAACATATATAATGTTTATACAAATTGTTTTTTTGATGTTCTTGAGGAGGAAACCCACATCTTCTCATAAATTTCTGGGGACAGATTCTTATACATAAAAGTATCCACTTTATAGGGTTTTCTCACAGTCTTCCAAATAAAAAAATCTCCCTCTGTTTTCTGTGACGTTCGAAATTTCTTCAAACTGGAAATTTGGATCACTATAGTACCACTGAACCGGACATGTTTTTCTAAGTGAACTTACCGGTGATGATACTGGAACAATCTTTCAAGCAGAGGCAGAGAGAGATTAATGGAGCAATCCCATAATTCATATATCAGAGTGAATCTTTCTGAGCATAACTTAATTTATCGGAACAAAACATCTATTTTGCCTACATGTCAGTTAAAACATTAAGCTAATCAGCGGTGTTGGTGAGCATATGACTTAGTTGAAGAACCAGCACTTCTCGAAGGGGATATCCAAAGCATATTGTGGAATCATGACAATTGAAAACGCCGAAATCGCGATACTGAGGTGGTATCCAACACATTCGCTTGCCTTTATCGTCGAGGATCCACTTACGATCATTGGATACAAATAACCCTGGTCTAGTGGTGGGCCACCCTGGGGATACCACACTATAAAGCACTGGGGGTTGTGATAGCATTCTGGGATGCAAAATGGGGTTAGAGAAAACTTCCGACTCGCCCGTCACTGTGTTCCATATCCGGACTGTTTCATCGTAAGCTGTGGATGCGATGCTCCTTCCGTCTGGAGAAAAGACGACTGATGCCACCCAATCTGAATGCCCTTTCAGTATAGCCTCGGAGGTGCCAGTAGTGGCGTTCCAGAGCCGGACGGTCTTGTCGTCAGATGCAGACGCAACGAGACTGCCTTCTGGCGAGAAGACGATCATTGTGACAATGTCAGAATGTCCCCTGAGCACGACTGTTGTCGACTCTGGCATCTGCGTGTTGCAGATACGTATAGTCTTGTCCACAGATGCAGATGCGATCTGGGTGCCGTCTGGCGAGAAGATAATTGATGTCACAGTGCCTGAATGTCCCTCGAGTAAGGCTTGAGACTCGCCCGTCTTCGTGTTCCAGATGCGGATAGTCTTATCATCGGATGCAGAGGCGATAAGGCAACCATCTGGCGAGAACACGACCAATGCCACAGTGTCTGAGTATCCGTCAAGTATGATCTCCGTCTCCCCTGTCTGTGTGTTCCATATTCTAACACTCATGTCGAGTGATGCAGACGCAATGCGGCTTCCGTCGGGAGAGAAGGCAACCGAAGCTACAGCATATATATGGCCCTCGAATATGGCCTGCAATTTCCTTGTTCTTGAGTTCCAGATCTGGAAAGTCTGGTCGTAGGAAACAAACGCGATGTGGCTGCCATCTGGCGAGAAGGTGACAGATGTTAAGGGATCCGGTTGTCCAGTTGGCATGGTCTTCGACATGGCTGCCGTCATGTTCCATATCCGGATAGTGGTGTCGGCGGATCCAGATACGACATGGCTACCGTCTGGTGAGAAGGCGGCAGACATTACATCTTCTGAGTGTCCTTCTAGAAGACCCTCCAACTCACCCGTTGTCTTGTCCCATATCCGGATCATGCTGTCGCGGGATGCAGACATAATGTGGTTCCCATCTGGCGAAAAGGCAACCGACGTCACCCACCCACTATGTCTCTTGGGTACAACTGACGGCTCTTCCGTCATACTTGTAGTATTCCAAACCTTGACATACCAGTCGGATCCCGAAACAATTTGGCTGCCGTCCGGTGAGAAGATGACTGATTGCACTCTCTCTGAATGTCCTTTGAGCACGGCCTCTAACTCTCCCTCTGCCTTGTTCCATAGCCGGACCGTTTTGTCGTCGGATCCAGATGCAATTCGGCTCCCATCTGGCGAAAAGACCACCGAGGTCACACCTGCAGAATGACCCTCGAGCACGGTCTCCAATTCTCCGGTTTTTGTGTTCCAGAGCCGGACACTCCCGTCAGTGGATACGGATGCAATATCACTGCCGTCTGGTGAGAAAACGATTGATGTCACCTTCCCTGAATGCCCCTTAAGCACAGCATCTAATTCGGCTGTCAGAGCGTTCCATATCCGGACAGTCCCATCATCAGATGCAGATGCAATCTGGGTGTCGTCGTCTGGTGAAAAGATAACTGATGTCACGGCGCCTGAATGGCCCTCGAGTGTGGCTTCCAACTCGCCCATCATTGTGTTCCAGATCCGAATAGTCTTGTCATTGGATGCAGATACGACACGGATTCCTTCTGGCGAGAACAGGGCCACAGTCACAATGTCTGAGTGTCCTTCGAATACGGCCTCTGACTCTCCCGTCGTTGCGTTCCAGATGCGGACAGTCTTGTCGTTGGATGCAGATAAGATACGATTGCCGTCTTGTGAGAATACAACTGATGTTACTTTGTCTGAATGCCCTTGGAGCACAGCTTCACATGCACCCCACGACTTTCGCATCCCAAGCAGAACCTTCATTTTGCAATTTTTCACGTCTGCGTACTGGTTTCGGATCTGTGACTGTTCAGGGAGCCATGCTAACGCAGAGTCATATGTTTCAAAACAATAGTCCTTAATAAGCTCAAAGTTCTCTGTCATGAATCGTTGTGTATCGATGACGGTCGTTACCAAGTTGGGTTGGGTCTAATGGTGGTCATTTGAGACAAATTGTATATGTAGTAAGGTCACTTGCCATTGCCCAAGGTTCCAGCATCCGTAGAGACCTGATCGCACTCTCCAGTTGACCACTGAGACTGAGACACTCTATCCACTGCAGAACCTTACTGTTGAAGAAAGCGCACACTGGTGCGGACAGATTATCTACAGTGAAACTTCCTGTTCTTGGGTTGGTGACATGAGAAGCCCAGTAAACGCAAGCATAGGTAAGGCCTTTGGGAATACGGCCCTCGATGATTGAAGGTGATATCTCTGCATTTGTAGGTCGCTCATTCAAGCGGCATATATTCTTCTGAAGGCGTTGTTGCATCAATGTTAGGCAGTGACCAGCCAGGTTTCTGTGCAGCTCGGAGGGGTCGAGGAAACGCTCCCCAGATCGATCCTGGTCCGTGATGAAATCGGGAAAGGAGGTGTGAAATGTTGTGATGGGTACACTGTCATCTCGAGTTTTGGGTATAAGTATGACAGAGTGGACAGACGACAGGGCAGCATAAACTTCCCCGCAGTTGAAGTGCAATAACATAGCAAGACTAGAGATCGAAAGGGGGTTGCGAGCGCTGATCACCGCACCAAGCACTTGGGTCAGAGTCTCCTTTTCCTCATCATCCGCCATCTCATATGCCGCTTGTAATATGTGGTCATACAGCTGGTCCAATTGACTTGTTTTACCATGTAAGCTTTTCGCAAAGTTTCTTTTCAATTTTGTAAGCCGCAGCCGAATGTCGCCCCCACCATCAACATATTCACATACGGTTGCAGCATAGATGAAAAGTTTTCCCGAACGCTCGACAAGTGCATCAAGCTCACTTTTAGGTGGCCATTTGTCTGATGAGTTATCAAAGTCGTCTCGACTTTCCGCCATCTCCCGTAATCGTTCGCTTGCATATTTACGGATGTCTTCGCTTACCATATCCTCTTCAACATCATGAAGATAAAACTTGGAGGATTTCGTGAAATCTGTTCGCCCAAAGGTATTACGGATCCTCTGCTCTGGACGGCTGGTGATGAAGAACTTTATGGGGAGAAGAGGTGAATGCTGCGAGATAATGAACAGCATCTTGGCGACTTTGGACTGATCTGCACACTCATCCAAAGCATCGATGATAACGATTATAGGTCTGTTGGAGAGCTCGCTCGCGGCTGCCTTGACCGGGGAGAGTATAAGATGGTGAAACTGAAGTTCCATGCGTCGTGTTCCAGCATCACGATCCCGTTTCAGAGCATCCAATAGAGCACGAGCCACAGAAGGGAAGCGTGAAGCCAACTCATAAGCTATAGTTGGAAAGATCCGGTCCACATCTCTGCATTCGTCTTGTGTACGAGAGCAAAAGAAAGTGGCTCCAAGCATGTGCAACTTGTCCAGTAGCTCGCTGAAGGAATAAGCAATGGTGGTTTTCCCTGTTCCAGCCATGCCACTCAGCCAATAGATTTTGGTATTATCCATGTCCGTCGCCCATGTGACAAGGCCAGCGAGGATCAATTCGCGAGTATTCTTTGTGCATGCATGCCGCGGTGCGGACGACGCTGCGTTGTAGGCTGCATAAATTGACCGTGGGAAGTTTTGGAGAAGCTCTAAAGGATCGGAAGAAAGGTCTAAACTGCTATTAGGATCGAAGTAATGGCTGTAAGATATGATAATACTCACTGGCAGTGTTGTTTATATTTACATTACGTTCAGCATCTGAAACAGAACGTGAGACCTCAGCTCTCCCAATATTCTCACTATTCAAAAAGCGGTCTCACAGATCCAGACGTTTGACCAATTAGTTGTCATGCCTTCTGGAGACAACATTGATTGTGTACTCGGGTGAAAGACATTCCAAACATCGAGGAGGTAAGAGATTGTGCGGTATGATGTAGCGATATCATTGGTATCATCCGTGGGGTGTGACAGCGTTCGCGCTACTACAACCATCTGGTGTTTTATAGCACTATTGCACCGTGGTTAGATGAAAATCAATGAATCAGAAATCCCAGAGGCCCTCACGTCGACAGACCATCAAGACGACTAGCCAAAGAAGAAGAGTGTGAGTCTTCATGTCTGGTGATGATTGACGCAACCGCCACAAGCTTTCTCTCTAAATCTTCACGTTCCTGTCCACTCTGACAAGCGTTCTGAGAGTGTGAGAGTTAAACATGGGTGACGATACATTATAAAAGTCACATACTTCCACCTTGTCAATAGCCTCCAAGAATTCCTTAACAGCTAATCCCACTGGCGTAAGGGTCATCTCGACCATTTGCAATGTAGATTTGATGCCCTCAAATACGCTCACTACTTCGGGCATATGTCCAAGAAGGTGGGTAAGGGATGTATCATCCGGTGACTCAGTACTGGCAGAAAAGGTCTCTGCTGATGTAAGGTCATAAGCAGGAACAGGAGGGTTTTATGACTCTGTACCTTGTCCCATATTGTTCGCATCATCAGATTCTACCGTTGGTTGAATGGAGCCATCGGCAGAAGCAGGGCCCACTGCTCTGGCTTTCTTGGCAGTATCATCTACCGACGCGGGCGGAATGGATCCATGTCTTGCTGTTGTGGCTTCAGATGCAGGGGAGGTTGGCAACTCTGCACCCAGTCTAGCCTTGCTTGTGCGCCTGACGCGATTCGCGAGCTTTTTGAAGAATCTTAGGTGCTGTGAATTTGACATTGATGATAGTTTACTCAGGCTGAAAAGGATGGAAGATTTCGCGAGAGAGCCGAGCTCGGGCGTCATCTGAACTTGAATGTGCCCCCTCAGTAAATCACAACCAGCTGGGAAGGGTAAAGCGTGATATGATATTTTAACATAAATATCCGCTATGGGACCTTTTCAAAGAGGGAAGAGGCTAGACAGATAACTCTGTAAATATATATTTATAATGTCTCGAGACCGTTGACCCCCATACAAGTTGACTTGTGCCACAGTGCGTTGCACGAGACCTGCCTGACAATCTTCATTTAGATTTTCTCTTATCATTCAGTGGTCGATAGATCAATGCAATCAACACAAAGTCTTACTTCAACTCCTTAAGGGAAAAAATACTTAAGCGGTCGATCGATAAGTGGGATCCGTTAAATTTCGCAATAATAAACACAAATGTGACTACAGCACGCTCTAAGAGCGCTGAACGGCATACATGCACGAAAAAAATTTAATGCTTGACATTTTCGGTATCTCGAGTTGCAGATCGTTGCTCAAGCTGATAATGTGATGTATATTTAGACTCACATTATCTTTCTATAGTATAACAAAACCTCCGCAGAAGATCGCCATACATAATGCCGTATAGTGGCTAGGGTCATATTTAGAGGGAGAACGACGTCATTGCATAATAGTTCGTAGATGTCCTCGGGTCGAGACTTCTTTGATCCATCGTCTGTCTTGTGTGACAGTGGTCCCGGGTGAGTTGTAGCGCCGCCTGACCGAGAGGTTCGTGGGACATCTGCCGACGACCGTGGTGTTCCCCCAGAAATGGAGCCAGTGCGAGACCCCGCTCGGGATGGGGATTTATCGATCTTATCTTGTATCTATATGGGTATAGCATGAGAAATAAGAGCAGAAGGCTTCCTGACAGTCAAGACGTACATAAGCCAATATCTTCCGGACACGAAGATATCGGTTGGCTGTCAACCTGGATGGTCTGTGCACAAAATGTAACAAACTGATGATCTGACCAGGGTGAACAAATAAACTTGAGCTTACGTATTTTGGGTGTTGGTAGATAAATCGCCACCAGCAGTTTTCCCAGGCCATGCAACCACACCAAAACTAACCTTGATGTTGGGGACAACGGGTATCTTGTTGGCAAATAGATACTGCATAAGCCACATGGGCATAACCTTACTCAGTAAGACAATATCTTGACCTGTAGTGGCTACTGTTCCTCGATATATATTCGACCAGCCAGATTGTGTCTCTTCGGCAAGCACAACCTCGGTATCTGGAGGAAGACTCAAAGGTGGAGCGTCTGTCGCGGTGGGAGGATGCAGTGCCTGCGTTGCCAATGTGCCAAGGAATCGAGACTGATCTGTCTCCGCTTCAGATTCATCAGTTTCGTCCTCCTGAAACAATATTTAAGAGCTGAACGATAAGGGATACTTGGAATAGCTAGCCTTTGTAGCACCGTCATGACTTTCCCTACTCTGCTGCATGGAAGACCCCCCTGGTGTTATGGATATTTCCCCACTCGAGGGTCTCTTTCTTCCAAAATGCCGCAATCTGCCAATAAATCCACCTCCACTAGGAGTAGAAGGCATTGACACGCTCGGGTCCTTGTCCTGCTCCTTGGATCCGGGCCCTCCCCAACCAGAGAAGTCGTCTAGCGTGGTCGCAGAAGCAGACAGTCTTTTGGACTTCGTGGTGAAATAATCAGACTCTTTTCTGGTTAGACTTTTTTGATCAGTCGTTTCAGTATTAGCGCGCGGTCGTGGTATTGTTGGCGTCCCTGGATCCTTCGAGGGAACGTTAGAGGCCTGAGGCATGGGTGTTGATTGCGCGTCCTTAGCTGAAACGATGGGAATGAGGGGGGGGAACAGGGAAAACGAAGGTCGACGATTTAAAATTAGAGATTTATCAGGAAGGATTGCAGGTGTTAGTGAGTGTGCCGTAACAACAGTAGAGACAGCAGTGCGTGAGGTATTTGAACTCTGGGATGCGATAGAAAGTGCTGATAAAGATCTATTCAGCGTCTCTGTATCAGCTGAAGTGGGCAGGCGTGAGTCAGGAAGAGCACGAGTCGATCCATTACGTTGCGCGGCCGATGGTGGCGGGGGAGACGAACTGGAATTAGGTACCATCCGACGAATTGCTCTCAGCTGCTCTCGCACAAAACTGTCAAATTTATTGCTGAGAACCCACTTCCCAACATTGACTGCTCAGTGAGGTCAGACCATCTGTTGCACAATACATCATGAACAGCTCACGTCGTTGCTCTGCATCGTAATACCTCTCGCTACCGTATCCGGCTTCGTCGGCGTATATCTCCGTCTCAAAACACCGTTGGGATAAATGAATGGTCAAATTTCCGATGCGAGTGTCGACTGTAGACCAAGAAGAAATCACGCACTCGCCCTCTATTCGCTCGCGTACAGTCTCAAGTAACTCTCTTGGGCTACGAGACTCCACATCCGAGTGCACACTTCCCTCTGTACCACCAGTACACCCCATTTCGGCCAGTATGTCACTTCTATCATACCACCCGACGCAACGACACCTATACGAGGAGAATCAAACAGATAACTGGGGATGAAAAGTGCTAGGTATTCAAAACATACCTTGCAATGTCCCACACTGCTACGCATCCAGCGGTGTTAATTGTGAGAGCATGCATCCTGTCATTGAAGATGATGGATCGTACAAGCCCATGCTCTCCTTGAATTATATCATCTGGATGGGTTTCGAGTGGCACGGCGGCTGCAGCAAGGTCGCGTGCATCATACTGAGCGCGCAGGGAAGTCGTCCAGTTCGGGTCGAGTTCGGTAGGGACTCCAGCATATCGTGGGTTGAGTGTGCTTCCAGAGCTCTGGTGAAATGGTGTTCGTAAGAGTGACTCGGGTGGTGCAACTAGAGGCTGGTGAGAATGTCGTGAAACAGCCAAAGGTATACTCTTCACGCTTGCAGCAGAATACAACGTGGCAACATCCGCGTCCGGGCGTCCGCGGGATGGTCCTCCAAAGCCTGGAGACATGGGAGAACCGAGTGTATATGGGTCATTAGGGGATACCAGACGCACGAGCGATTGATATGGAATGTCGAAGAGTGTTATATCTTCCTGAGTCGGCATATCAGGAGAAAATGGGTGACTCGCTGACCCTGATATAGTCATGCTAAACCGGGGACTAGTAGGTGAGGCTGATAGAGGTAAGACTTCATCAGAGAATCTAGGCGGATTGTCAATGCCCAGATTGAACCCTCTCTGAGGAGAGTGGATGTCAGATGACCCGCTCGTACGCCTGGACTGGGAGATATGTGGAGAACTGGAACGGATATGCATGCTCATGCGGAGCGAACGTCGAGGGGGAGCCTTCCAGCGTTTTAAACTGGAGGATCCTGTAGCTGTCCACACTAATCTATCGTCCATTGCGACGATGCTATTGACCCCGCCGCCATCTTGTAGTCGGAAAATATCACCCACAACGCTTGTCCGATCGTCATTAGGACGATCAACATTGTCGGTTTCTGTGTTGCGAGTAGCATTACAAATGATGATGCATTCTCCTTCGTCCACTACATTGGAGCCTTCCATGTCTACACGACTTACGATGCCAGACCGATCGCCCGAGTAGAAAATTTCGAGACACGGGTGTTGAGACCAAAGCGCCCAGACCGATTCCGTGTGATGTGCAAATGTATGCAGACATCGCTGCGAAGCAAGTGACCAGAGCTTTATGGAGGCTGTGGAGTAGATGATTACTTGGAAGGTAAGAGTCACTAGGGATATACATACCGTCAGCCGACCCTGTCAATAGCTACAACACATAATTCATCAACTATACATTTATACGCGAAAAGTAAACCTACATATCGACCATCCGCACTCAAAACGATTGCGCGGATGTTGTCTGTGTGTCCAACCAGTTTCCCAGTCCGTTTACCTGTGCGAGGATCCCACATTCGAACTACTCGTTCTGGTGAACCGGAGGCTATTGAAATCAAGGGCAACGTCAGAGTAAGTTTACAGTAGATGCTGAGCGTAGCAGATCAGAAGAACTTATAAGGTAATGTGCAATTCTATGGTTCGATGAATAGATATAACTATAGAGAAAAATATACCTATAACAGAACCAACGTGGTCAGTAGCGATGGCATAGATGCTGGATTTTTGAGAGGGAGACGGGAGGGAGAGTGTTGCCAAGGGAGATGCATTATTTTGAGGAGCTCCAGAGTAGTTCTGCTTTGAGGAAGGTGGGACGGTGCGAGAAAGATCCCAAAGCTTAATTGTTCGGTCGAAAGAGCCAGATGCTATCCATGACTGATGAGGGCTGGCCAAAAGTAAGTATTACTTGCTTTAAATACATTACAAAGGGATAGGTATGCCAACCTCGTGGTTAGACACCGCACATAATCTTCATGCATCCCAACCAAGACTGGATCAATTGTATGTGAAAGGTGTGGCGACCACGCACGGATGGTGCCGTCAGAGGATGCAGATACAACTGATGTATTATATTTGTAAGATGTACAATACTTAGTGGATTCACTCACCTGTCTGATTAAAGTTACATAATAATATATCGTTGACCCAGTCTGTGTGAGTTTGCAGACATTGTCTAAAAATCGAAGGCTGAAACATGCACCCCTGTTAGAGACGTGTATGGCAGCAGCAAGGAGTAAACAACCCAACCCACAGTTGAAGTGGAACTATCCGCATCATATTCCCAAGTTTCTTCGTAAGGAATCTCTTCCGATAGCACTTTAGTCTTTCGTCGTTTCATTCCTCCGCTATCAACCACATCGCCTAGTATATCACCATCACTTCTAACGAGCTCTTCTTCTTCTTCCTCCTCCTCCTCCATTTCATCACTCCAGCCAGTTAAGATCTCCCAGCGACCTTTACGCAAGCCGAGACCACGATCGGTATATCCATATCGATGCTGCCGCCGCTTTGTCTTGAGTCCCAGATCCCATGCAATGATCTGGCCGTCACGCCCACCAGTGTACAGGATACCTTCCGGAGATGTTTTTCCTGAGAGCTGCGTGGAGTTATCAAGGGCAAGAGATGATATTCCAAGCCTGTGCCTCGGGTGGTGCTGTGCTCGTAGCTGGACACTAGAAGGACCCAGCGTGTATCGTGCAGAGGCTTTGGGTGTGGACGGTGGGGCGGGAATTAATAGAGGGCGTATCGAGCCGTTCCTGGGTGCTCCCAGTGGTGGAAGTGCAAGCCTTGGAGGCGTCTGCGTTGGCGGAGGGATCACGTACGACACGCGAACATAGTTTGGCTGCTGGGGAGCCATCCAGCTGTATGGTAACTCTAATTATGCTGTAAACCAAAGGCCGTAATTTGATTCAGTAGAGAGGTGTTATTAAGCTTACATTCAGTGTGATCGCACAGACATAGGCTATTAGGCACAGGGCATGTTTGTGTGGCTTTACTGTAAGGGGTGCCTATGGACAAAACTGTCGATTTCCCACAATTTTCTCACACATGGTCGTCCCTCGCCGTAGAGATCTCGGGATTTGAGATCTAGGATGACATCAAAAATCAAGACTGTTGCCACTGCTGAGGTATCTCATGTCTCAGCGATTCTTATACACATGTCCGATAGCTTTGATATGAACATGGCTCAGAGCGACAGGCAGTTTACCAGTCCTACGTGACACTCATTTACTTGGGTGGTAAACCGATGCAGTGGCAGTACTTATCGCATGTGGCGCTGGGTGAATGAACATTGATCAACCACGTGTACAACTGAGCTGAATTCGATAATTAGTAGGCACACAATTCAGTTTGATAATAATTATTGAGTAACTAATACTGTGCAGTTAGACGGCTCAACCGAACCAGAAGCACTGTAGAGAATTGAATCATTACTTCCACACATTTTATTTATCCATCGAGCTGTATAGATGATATACAATGGAATATCGAGTATCAGAGAGAGGCATAATGAATAAAGAACAAAGGTATAACCTATATGGTATACAGATTCAATCCAGCAAATTACTCAACTGAAACCAAGTAAGACCCCAAGCAGGTCTTTCCACCCTCTCTTCACAATGACTTTTCTACCAGCAGACTTCTCGTTTCGTTCGGCCAACCACTCCAGAAATCTAGCATCCAGGTCACTCCACACTCCTAACTCCAGAGTCATGACATCCCGTGGCTTCAACACCAACATTGACGAAATTTCAGAGTCGGCGCTTGCCTCGTCAAGCAGCTCGGAGAGTCGCTCCGATAGGAACTGGCTATGAGCGTGGAATATACTCAGCAGCGCCAGGGTAGTCCGGACCTCTCGCGAAACTGCGCCGCTTGACGATGAGGGCGAATCGCGAGTCATAACCGGACGCCCCTCGATCCCGCGACCAAGATTCCTGATTCCATCATCCTCACCCTCCAGACGAATCGAGTCTTTAAAGTTAGTAGTACCAAAGCCGACGTTGGCGGTACCACGCCATCCGCCCATCCATGCCCCAGCACAAACTATGCACACGTCCTCATACATCCGCCACCCATCTGACCATCGAGTTTTAAGCTCATGATTGCATCCCGCTTCTTCCGAGTCTACGCGCAATGTGCGTTCTATTTCAGACCACAGCCTGACGTCACTGAAAGTGAAACGCACGGGCTGCAGTCGATGTCGCGGACCACGAGGAGACGGTGGAGCTAAGCGAGAGACAAAGAACGCTGGTCGTGTGGGACGGGAAGATGTCATGTCGATGACAAGGTCATATAATGAGGGTTTGTCTAGGAATATGGCATCTGTTGTACCTGCAAAATAATAAGATTCGAGAGTTATCGACATGATGAGACGCTACGTACATGCTATCCAACCGTTGCCCCTCCAGCTCTCGGTATTCAACTTGTCGTAATCATTGATTCCGACCATACCCAGTACATTTGGTCCACCGCCTTCTCCACAAAGGTCCGAGGCTATGCGTGCAAGGATGCACGCTGGTTCTACACAGGGACTTGTATAAATTAGCACTCGACGTCGAGCAAGCACATGCTTGTACAGTGTCAGAGACGAAGGTCCCAAGATTCGCAGGAGGTGTGCTAGATGCAGAGCTGGATGATCCGACTTCATAAATAGTGTGTTAGCTTGATCAGTATATCCAGGGTATGACCAATCGTGACGTACACATTCTGACGACAGTTCCGCCTCCCAATCAACCCACTTTCCCTCTTCACCTATACGTCGAAACATACGACGGACATACCAATCTTTAAGTAATGTCCAGTCACGGCTCTCGGTGTATTGGGAATCCGATGAAGTCCAGCGTTCATCGAGCTTGTGGGTTAGCTCTTTAAGAGCAGCCAGATGCCGCCAAGGTCGGGGGCGGGATGACTGAGCAACAAGGATCCCAAGAGATTCAAGGCGAAAACCACGCATCCCTGCCTGCTTCGTATCAGCCAATTAGGTTATATGGATTCCTTATTAGGTACCCACTTCACTTGTTGGTCGTCGCCGGAAAACAGATATGCCATGGTGAACTTGGTGTGTGATGTGCCTGCAGACATGATAACTCATTAAATTCAAATGTGGATGTAAAATAACGAGAATCACTTGCACCACGTCCTCATCCACGAGATGCAGCCCGCTGGGAAGGGTGCTGAACTCGACACCATCCAAATTCAAACCTTCACAGACACAACGAGCATGATTATTGGCTCACAAACAACCCCAGAGACTCACCTTCACTAGCCTTCATGCTCCAGTCAATGATATTTCCACGCGTTGGATGAAATGAACAATGAAAAATGGCAACTGGAAAACAGATAACCTGTCAACTAAATATTTCATCAGAATAAATAGTTCATCTCACTGAGGTCCTCTGGATCCCGAGCCCGGGAGCTCATCGACGAGATTCTTGACATTGCAATGGTTCACCGTTCTGAGTAACTGTGCTGACGTATGGCTCCCACGACAAAAAACTCTTGCTTTCAGATAGGAAATGTTATAGGTCAATACCTAGCCAATCTATTGTAAGGGACTCGAGGTATCCTGCAGGTATCGGTGTACGGCAAAGGTAAAATAGCAGCTTGAAATCGAGGCTTGTCGGACTTCGAAAAGTCTTTGAAACGAGTGAGCCTGGATCGGTGAGAACGTACAATGTATTCATTTCTCTGTGTGTAAAGGACAAATGCTGGCAACAACCTCCTCGCGGAAGGCCATAGAAACAAAAAAAAAACTCTGCGTATAGCTGGGTGTTTAAGTTCCGACCTGAATCATGGTATTACTGGGTGATAAGCCGATTACGTGTTCTCGTTGACTATCACTACCCGAGAAGTGCAAAATTATTAGACAGTATTAGTTAAATAATTACTACAAACAGAAATGTATTAGTAGTAACTAAACTGTCTAATAGATAAACCCAACATAACATTTTTATAGTACTACAACGGCATACCATAGGCTCAAACGGCTTCCGCTGTAAACTCTTAGCATGCGACTTCGATTTTTATTTGAAGGAAATCTGATCAATGATGTCAGATGGATGCGGGTTTGGATGGGTCAAAACACCGAAACTGGGGTGTGTTTTCGGGCGGAGTTTAGTTATGTAGATAAATCTCGGTGTGTAAAGAATCAGCCTCGGTCTTGCTCTTACCGCATTGGAATCCCAGGAATATATGTGGAACATGATCCCATACATTAGTATAGTGTTTAGGGTAGCTTTTAAATTTTTATGGCATCCACTGATCCTGTTGTTGACCATTTCCAGGCAAAATCATGTTTTCCACATCTCCTTTATGTTTGAGAGCTTCCACAGTTTGTTTTTCTCTATCCGAAAATTTGCTATTAGCTTTGACAGTATCATATTCACTATCTCTAAGAGGAATAAGCATTTCATTCAGTGTAACATTGGTAAAAAAAAATCATTTTGTACTACTGATACACTTTGCATTACCTGAGCAATGATTAGTAAGGTACGCGAGATTGGTGAACGACAATTGGTAGTGTTTTTGTAAGGCTATGTGCAGTCATGTCCCACTGCCTTTCCAACATTGTCCACCAACATCCCCTCTCCCCTCTCAACTCTTCTCGCAGCTTTCCGGTCTTTCTTTGACTTTTGTTTCACCGATTTACGCCCCAAAGGATTGGCTACACCCATGCTTTCCCTCTCATGCGAGTCCAGTACGGCGTTATACGTTATTTTTGAGCGCTTGGATACTGGTCCGCGTGAATTTCGAGGATGGAATGCAGTGCGTGAGTGACTCGGAGGACTTTTTCCAAGAGTCGAATCTGGCGTAGGTTCAAGTTCTGGCGTCGAGGACAAGGAGCGCTTGTGGGGAATGACCGGACGCAAGTCATCTGATTCCATTTCTTGCCTATGACAGTGATGTCAGTACAAACGAGCAAACATAGACGTTGAAGATGATTTACCCATCTTCCTCCATTGCGCCTCCGTCATGTATATCCGGTTCGTTCTCAACCTGCATCGCCACATCTCCAGAGTCTCCATATAGATTTCCGAGGTTGAAAGCTGGCGTAAAACCGCCTTGCACAATTGTTGCCTCTCCTACATTCTCGGCCCCAGGAGCATTCGATGGCAGACTAGAGGGATGGATAACGGGAGGTACTGAGAAATAAGGTATTTTGTTGGCATTCCAATCCCTGAGAATGGCGCGGGCAGTGGCCATGAGGTCGGGAGTGCCACCCTGCAAGACTATCAATATTGAAAGGTTTCGAGATGAATATTGTAAGCTCACAAGCTCACTTTGAGAAGACGACCTGTAGACAACGCGAGTATTGTCAAGAATTCCAACATATTATTCCAGTCGGGCAGCTTGTAAATTTTCTGTAGTGTCTCCTTTTCTGTTCTGGAAAAAATCTCTTCCACTGTAAAAAGTCAGGCTTCGTCGAAATACATGGTAAGTAGCTCGTACCGACGACTATTGGATCCTCTACATTTTCAACCTTCAACACGTTCCTCAATAATACCCCAGAACGAGCCTGTGCGCTTGCAGGATCATCGTCGTCAAATACTACACCAGGAGAATCGATTATACGAATTCCACGATCTATTTGAACACTTTGGAGGTCGCGTGTCCAACCCGCTTCCGCGGCCACAGCGCATACCTATGAGGTATACGGTCATTTCCAAGAATGAAGTCCACATGGGGATACTGTCTGTACCTTTGACCGCTTTAACGAATTGATCAAACTTGACTTGCCCACGTTGGGATAGCCAACAACCCCGACAGTAATCCTGCTGGCTGGGCCATTTTTGTATGATTTGATTAGATTCATTAAGCCAGGTGACGAGTGTGATCTGAGATTTGTTAATTGCTGTTGGGTAGAGGAACGGAACGGGATGGCAGGAGCCGTGTGCCGAAGGTAGCGTAACCAAGCCAATGCATTATCTTGGGGCACAAGATCTAGGTGCCAACGCCAACTGGAAAATTCAATACCTATATAGATTTAAAAACTTGAACGCACCAATTTTGTTCAACACAAATATCAGTTTCTTCCCCTCACTCTCACGACGCTTCACTTCTTCTTCCACGACCTTGCTCCTACAGCCCTCCGGATCTCTGGCATCCAGCACTAAGGTGACCACATCGGATTGGTCGATTACACGATGAAGAGTACGGATGTACTGGCGTTTTGCTTGAGTTGTTGAATCCAGAGATTTTTCTTCGGAATAAGTAGAGCTAGAAGGATGCAAAGTATTTGAGAGAGAAGCTGCCAGAGAGGCAAAAGAGTTTGCAGTCGTCACAGTCGTCATGAGGCTGA
This sequence comes from Gomphus bonarii, assembly GCA_003316585.1. Lineage (NCBI taxonomy): Eukaryota > Fungi > Basidiomycota > Agaricomycetes > Gomphales > Gomphaceae > Gomphus > Gomphus bonarii. Next base: position 4,973 of record QFEC01012573.1, on the reverse strand, counting down.
GTTACGTAATTGCCTCCTTCTTTTGGCCAAATCCATTCGAGAATGAGACTGTGACATAATAATCTTCCAACCTTGCAATTCCATACCAGGTACATCTCTGGTTTCTTCCCCGGCTACTTCCTCAAATTTGGAGTGATTGAGAATGGTCGAAATATCGTTCAACTTCCCAGCGCATAGAGTCAACTATTTACATCTCGCCTCTTCGAAGCAGTCTTCTTTATAGCCGAAGTGAATTAATACACTACCACAGACCTCGAAGTAGGTTCTTGATATGATTACGCGTTTGGAAACTTTCTCCTATTTGAGTGGTTAAAAACAATAACATTAAATTTTATGCGTTAGTGCTCATCTCCAGCCGCGATGGCTATTCATTCCAAAGAATTGGAGACGGAATAAAATATACTTCATTTGATTGTGTATTTCAAGTGGAACAATTGAAAATCAACCGCAGGAATGGGGAAAGAACTACCCGAATTACTGACAAACCTGTCCCGGAGGTACGCGAGATGGTGTCGCGGCTAAACCCTATGAACAAGACTTCTTGGCGTACAGTACCACTGCGAACTACCATGACCCCCCTCACCTATACTCCAATCCATTATATTCCCCAGGTAAAGTCAACCAGGAATTGATAAATTTGGCATTGTGTAACGTCTTGCTTTTCATGATAGATCAGGGATCAATTGCGTGGATCCTTTCGTGGTGAGAAAACAGCCGCAATAGCTTACCGCAAAGTGCAGCTCTTAAAACTAGCATATCTGTTACAAGACAACATCCAGCACTTTCAAGAGGCTCTACTTCTCGATTTAGGACGTCCTAAACTTGAGACCAACCTGTGTGTCAGTTTTCTGATGAATGTTGCGCTCCTTGACTCAGCTTTGTATTGTCCTAGTTTCGATCTGTCTATTATTTTATCCGAATGCATGTACACATAAACACATGATCTCCTGGGCGAAGCCCGAAGGTATCCCCTTCAACATCAACTGGTTTGCCTTCATTTTCTCGCAAAGTACCCAAAGAACCCAAGGGAACTGTTCTTATCAATACCCCTTTAATTTTCCGTTGTACTGCCTTGCGCCTTTGGTGTGTCGTACCTCAACCGAATATCAACTATCCGAAGCTGAAAGGTAAGAAATAGACTGGAGAACATGCTGCAGGTCGTGCCACAGTTGTGAAGCCATCCGAATCGACACCAGCTACATCTTTGCTCCTCGCCGAGTTGTTTCCAAAATACCTCGATAAAGAATTGTACAGAGTAATCAACGGAGGCGTTGTAGAAACCACTAAAGCAAGTATATTTATGACTTAATGTTGGTGCCACCAGCTAAGCATCTTCCAAGTTGCTGAAATTGCAATGGGATCACAGTACGTAGCATGAATACTTTTGGTATACCATTGAGACGCTGACCCCTCGTGAAAAGTACTCTATACGAGTATGTTGCAATAAAGAATTTCTTTTTAATCTCCCCTAATAATATACATCAATCAGGGGGAGGCCGTGTCGGTCGCATCGTTGCGACAGCAGCAGCAAAGCATTTGCCTCCCGTGACTCTTTAGTTAGGAGGAAAGTGCTCTGTCATAGTCGACGCGAGTGGTGATTTCGCCATGGCTGCAAAGGCAGATTCTTTGGGGGAAAATGACAAACTCTGGCAGGTGCGTGTCCCAGTTTTCTGATTTGTCTTGACTATAATCAAAATTCTTAGACCTGTGTAGCTCCCGACTACGTACTTGTCCCAGAACACATTCAATCGAAGTTGGCTAATGGATTCAAAGAGGAATGGATCAATTTCTATGGATCCGATCCCCATACACCAGATTCCTTCTCCCGGATGTGATCTCACAGCCATTGGGACAGAATTGCAAGCCTATCGAAGTGAGTCATATTATTGCCCTCATGATCACACTATTTCCTCAATGATTTTATAATTTCTCAAAAGGTGACATGGTGGTTGCATGTGAAATCAGCCAAGAGGATAACTATATAGCTCCCACTGTAGTGAAAAATGTTGCATTTTCAGATCTATATGAAAGAGAAAGTGTGCCCTTCTCCATCCTCTATAGTTCCTGACTTACACATTATCTTATTGAGAAAATTTTGGGCCTGTTTTGCTGTTAAATGCATGTGCACATGCCCTTGGTTCAGGTGTTTGGCTCAGTCCAATGAGCCAAGGCAGATGTGGTGACAGCTTCAACATACTTGCATTGTGCCTATCTAGCTGTCTGTGTCACTGGATTTTGGATGGAAGTTTGGTAGGTTCCTGAGGCTGTTGGTACTGAACGATTGGACTATGGACTTAGGAACTAATAGCATATGCCTAACTGTGTCAATAATCTGAATGGAGAATACATACATGGAACTAATTACTTATATAGAAACAGAGTTGTCATAAAGTATGCAACAAGGCATGGAAACCAGAATGTAAGAAATGTGGATCAAAATAGATGAATGAAGGGAATAGAATGAAGTGGAATGTACCAAGGTGAACCAAATGCACTTGTGTGACTTATAAGTAACTTGTTATATAGTATGTGAGGACTTTGATCAGTATGACTAAGTGAACCAAGGCTCAGTAGATTGTACTTTGATAGTACCTCCCTCTTAATAGCTGAACACATGAAGCCAGTAAGCGGAGTTTGAACCTTTAAGGTTTTGGATGCCTATCTGAGGTAAGCAGATTGTTTGGGGATTGAATTTCTCAGGGTAGCCTTCTATCCTCACTCCCACCATCCGCTATCATCCCATGCTCCAAATCTGTCAAAAAACATAGGATATGAAACAGGTGAAGAGTAGCACCTATTTAAGATGGATAAGCAAGAGTGGAAGGAGTTGCATGAGGTGAAGGAACACACTGAATGTGAAGAACACAAGTGTGTCAAATGTGTAGAATGGGAGGAGAGGGAGCAGAAGGAGGAGGAAGAGAGGAAGAAGAAAGAGAAGGAGGAGTTGGAGAAGAAGGAGTGGGAGGAATGGGAGGAATGGGAGGCAGCTGAGAAAAAGGCTACAGCAACCAAGGGAGGGTCCAAAGGGTCCAAGCCAAAGAAGCCAGCAGATGATGAGCAGGTGCACAATAATATGCTCTGAAATCATCAGCTGATGAAGAAAATTCATACACAGGCTCCCTGGAGGGTGGATAAGGGGAAGCAGAAGGAGGTGCTAGTAGCATGCACCTCAGGTACAGGTGCCAAGGGGGTACCAAAATGGAAGGGTATCCAGGCCCCAAAGGTGAGTAAAGGTTCTTTTTATTTTGTTTTATTTTATTTTATTTTTGCTGATTTTTTCTAAGTCAAAAGATGGCAGACTGGTGGGGCAAGCCAAGTGTCAGGGGATCACCCGTTTTGTGACCTGAACTGATACTGAACTGATTCACCTATACTAATGGTGATTGAGCCAAACTGAACGTACATACGATAAGAGCTACAACAGCTGCATGACATACTGAACCAAGCAGCCAAGCTATCAGCCCGAGTGCTAGAATGCCAGATATGGGTTATGGGGCCAGTATACCTTAGGGCCCAATCGAGGGGTAAGGTATGCTGAGGAAGTCAGAAGTGGATGACGAGTATATAGGTTGCATAGCTCACTAGCAAGGGACCCTAAGTTTTCCTCTTAGGTTTTCCCCCTTGCTAGCTTTGGTCATGTGACTTCAGTAACCTCAGCGAACGCTACAGGGGTTGCTGTGAGGGTGATGCTATTGACAAGGTCACAACAACAAGATACTCCAATATTTAGTGAGCTGATAAGGATAGTTTCCACCTGGTGTAGCAGTAATCCTCAGTTTATACAAAGGTTACTAGCAATAAATACATAGAAGCCTACCTGGTGTAGTGGTAATCCTCAGAGATCAAGCTGAGGGGTAA
>QFEC01012549.1:0-12145 GCA_003316585.1 Gomphus bonarii | reverse complement strand
GAAGTTCTGGACATGTTGGAGGGGATTAAATACCTTAATTTGAGTTCTCATGAAAGCTAAGGTTACCATAGTAACCATCTATCAAGGGTTGCATGTTATATAATAGATGGAGCATCAGATTCTGATTGTTCTGATACCATCTCACAAAACTGAGTCAATGGGCCCTTGATTTGAATTGCTCATATCTTCATCACCCCTGATCGGAATTAGATAAATTTTTAATGGTTGCATAGCCCTGATCAGATTCTTTCTTTGATGCACCAAACTTTTTTCATATGTTTTACATTCAAAGCTATTCAATAAATAGTCCAAAAGCACCAAACATTGACTCAGTTTTGTGAGTCACTGTATGTGGATGTAGTTGAGAGAATAATATACTGTGGCAGTCATTTCCATTATTCATGTCTTGCTCATTCTATATGTTCCTCTGTAGCCCATGTTATCCCATCGGATTAACGAGTTGATACAGTTGCGGCACAGTAGCTCATCCTTCTGCTTCCAAAGTTACGAACCTTCGAATTGGATATCATGCAAGATTCAATTCAATAATAAATCACGATGAAGGCGATATTAACTTTCTCAAAAATTACAAGGTAGCGTAGACAAGCTCGCCAACGAACCAGGTGGCGATCAACTGCAAGCCAAAAATACCCATGTTAGCGAAAACACCAGGGTAACGCTAGATACGGTAGGTAATCAGCCAATGAAGGCGTGAAGAAGAGTTTGTGCAAACCTTGTCCGGATCGCCAGTCACGTATCCCAGCGTATATATAACGCGGCCAACCAACCATGTGGCACCCACCCCTGCGGTCAGGGTGGGGTACTTGAGACCACACACGGTCAGACATAGAAGAACCTGGGGAAGGAGCTCCAACGTGTTTTGATGGGCACCTGGCGATCATATCAATTAGAGAAGCCCCTGCAGGTGTGCCAACCGGTCATTCACGCTGAGCGCAATTGAATTTCATCGCATCCTATGACAGCTTTAGTCACCACAGTGAGGCTCAAAGACTAAAGCAGCACTGACCAGGGATTTCTCGGTTTGTGCCTTCTCGGCGTAAACTTGAGACAATAATCGTCAGCGCGTGTGATCGTGAGCTTGGCAGGAACTGACCCTGAGGATAGGGTATCTGGGCTTTCTTCCTGAATTGCCCAACAAGCATCGTCTGCCATATCGTCAACCAACCTGTTCCCAATGCAGTAAGAAGAACATAGGAATAGCGGTCAGGGACAACGATGTTAAGAGTCATAGTGCAGTTGTTGTTCGGATTGAGTGCAAAAGAAGAGAAGGCACAGTTCTCCGACTCCCAGAGAACGCGTCATCGAACGGCATAACATCGACGACGTATGCGCTAATAATTGATCCCATCTCTGAGTCAACGGCAACCGCGACTTCCCGCCAAGGCAATCACTACCAGGATGCTACCCGAAATGCAGCGCCCAAACAGAATCACAAGACAGTCAGCAAGCCTACGCCTTTGGTTCTTCTCTTCATATTGCTTGACTGATGCTGCTAGACTCACATAGTTGTCCCCTTTTCCACAACCGAAACTTTTGGCGAAAGGTGTGAGGAGGATACATTACCCTTCGCCAAATAGTCAGGGATTGAGTTTCGTCACATTTTCGCAGCGCCTGATCCGGGATATGTCAATCTTCATTAAGGTACAGACACCAGAAACATCCGTCGTCGTATATGTCATCCAATGGCCTCTAGTGATGAAATAGCGTTTTCGTGGGAAGGCTTCTCCCGCTTCAGTAAACCGAGACGCTACACCCAGCTGCACAAAAATTTGAGATCTCCCCCCCGTGTGGTGCAAATCATCTAGAGGCCGGTTCTTTCGGCTTTGGCAGGTTTTCTAAGCCCTGGGTCTCCTTTAGGCTGCTCCAACACCTTGCTCAACTACAACCCTTGGGTGTGATGTCATTATAGCCTCTTTCTTGACTCTCTTCTTCTTTGGCATGTCTCCTTACCTCCTCCTTGTACTTCTTTTTCTTGGCTATGACATGAACTTTCTCTTCTGCTTTGCACAAGAGAGCCACCTGCCACCTCTCAAGGCCTCGGCCTTAGATTTTTCCATCATATTGCTTGATATCTTTCATGTGAAGTGGAGCCTTAGGCAATCATTCATTTCTACGGAAAATTATGGAGCGAGGTTCCTATTTTTATGTTCATTTCAATATTATAAGTATTTAGAGGTTAAGCTGAGAGGAGAGTTTTAAAATCTACAATAACAACAAGGCTTGATATATATCCAAAGCTTGTTTTGGAGGTAGAGAATGCATGCTCATGAAAGCTGCGAAACTCTGGCAGAAAGGAATGTTCAAGTGGAGGGTCGGCAAGAATCTCCTTATCCCAAGACACCTAGTGCTCCCCGGAAGCCACGAGTTGAAATTTGCCTGGGAAGATATGCGTGACTCGGCTTCCGTCCGGCAATGCGATGGAAGTAAATTCTGTATATGAAGTCGATTCACCAGTGACGATGTTCCAGATACGAACTTGGTTGGTTTTCCCTTCTTTCAACTCTGTAAGTGACCTTTCTCCATATTTACAACACACATCGCCCAGTGGATGGTCTTACACGGCGTCTGTTGAACATATTAGTTCACTTTGAAGAATCTATTCTGGCAACAGATTTTTTCAATGGTCCGACTCTGGCTCTGGCCTACTCTGGTGCGGCGAGGCAATAACTTGGACACAAAGCGGTGCAAGTTCCGAATTAGAGAGGCCAACACACCTCGGGTCGATCTAGAATGGTCTTTGTTAGAGTCTGGAGGCATATATATGCTGATGACACATTACTTCGATGTAGGAGAGTGATTGCTCTGCGCCTCCTCGTAATCTTCTGTAATGATCATCGACGATCGTGACGTGTACTATTGATGACGTTTTCAGACTCCTGTGAGCTGCCTGTTTCGTCTCCCAGAAAGCACTTGTACGGCCTTCAAAATGCCCGCCGCGATTATAATCCTCAATGATACCAACATTCCAGGTGACCCACTTCAAATCCTCGTTTCTTTTCTTGATCGTTAACACTTACGAACGACTTGGAGGTTTCCTGAGTATGAGACCACCACTTTACTAACTGTATCCTTAGCCTTGCGACTCAAGGTTCCTTTGATCCTCCAGGGAGCCGCAGACTCGCGGTGCATTTTCCATACTCGTAATCAGCGCCCTGCTTGATAATGCCCTCTTTGCTCTATCCACTACCAGGCGTTGGTGAACCTCTGCACCCTGTGGTATATTTCCGTTGCCGCCTTTGCCACCGTCGTGTTTGTTCAACCAGGCGGAGCCACAAGAAGCACGTTCTCTGCAGTAAGTGGAGTCGGGTACCACGCGTGCGGCTGTTGGCGATATTAAACAGCAGATACACTCTAGGCCATCATTCATGAGAACGAGCTATTTTTTCCCCGTTCCAAATCTGAGTGAGCCGATAATCCCTTTTGAACAGGATGGCAGGGATCGGCATCATGTATGCGCTTCATTCGTGATTATTCGAGAGTGAAGTAATTATTTTTGATTATAGATTACTTCTTCTCGATGGTACTTTCTCGTTTCCGCAATGATATTCGCGTTCGTTGATTTCACCGTGGCATGTGAGTGCATACAAGTGCATCATTTTAGCCATGAACCCCCAACGACCTCACCCTCAGTCGCCCTGCCAAATATAGGCCATGTCTTCATGCTCGCAGCCATATTTGGTGCAATGAACGATTTCCTGATGGTGGACCGTTTCAATCTTGTGTGTACCAGTCGCTGCTCGCGTGTCTATCCTCTAGCCCCTTCTGTTGTTATAAGGCAGATATCCCCTGATTTGCACATGCTGCAGCTGCTGTGCGGTCTTCACATCCATCGCGCATGACTACGGTGTGATAACTTTTACGGGCGTTTAATATGCGTCCATGGCATGTGTCCATATACACCTTTCCAAAATCTTCGCAGGAATGTTTCGTTCAGTTATCTATGGTGTATGATTAAGCATTGTATATATCCAATTTCAGGTTTTATGTCGGATTCGAGTCTCTAGATTATCGGATAAGGAATACCCGATGACCCCGATGAAAGTTTCGGTGTCTCACAAAGTCCTAGTCTAGTGGGTCTTGATCCCCTTCGCCGGCTCGACCGTAAGTCTCAATTCTCAGTTTTGGGTAGCTCTCACGGTCGGTCATATTCATGGTATAACGATCCTTCTTGCATATATGGCAAAGCGATATAATATACCCCTAGATGTGGTCTTTCTATCACTTCCTCAGATAGAGAGACCCTCGACGACCAGAGTTTTTTTGCACCGCTGACTCTTCTCAACTCTTTCTTGCATAGGGCACTAAGGAAAAGATGTATGTGGTGTTTGTACACCTGACCCACTGGTCCAAGGACATGAGCCATAGGCAAGAGGATCGTTATACCGACGACGAAGTTCACAACGAAGGGAAGGCTTAGGCAATCATTCGTTTCGAGCTCCCTCATATGGGTAACGGAAAATTGTGGAGCGAAGTTCCTATTTTTATTTTTATGTCAGCATTATAAATGTTTGGAAGCCAAGTTGAGAGGAGAGTGAAGGAGATCTACAATAACAACAAGGCCTGAATGGTATCCAAAGCACGCTTTGGAGGTAGAGAACGCATGTGTCCAGAAGCCGCGAAAATCTGGCGGAAAAAAGCAAGGCTCAAGTGGAGGGTCACCCAGAATCCAGTCTTTATCCCAAGATAGAGACACCAGGTGCTCCCCCGAAGCCACGAGTTGAAATGTGCCTGGGAAGACATGCGTGACTCGGCTTCCGTCCGGCAACGCGATGGAAGCGAATTCTGTATATGAAGTCGATTCACCAGTGATGATGTCCCAGATACGAACTGTCTTGTCCACCGAGCCAGAGACTACTCGTGTTCCATCAGGCGAGATGGCAACGGATGTCACCGTGCCCAAATGTCCCTCAAATATATGCACTGCTATCCCCGTAGTCGCACTCCATACACGGACCGACATGTCGTAAGAGCCAGACGCAACATGTGCACCATCGGCAGAAACACACCAGACGGTCCCCGAATGTCCCTCGAGTGTGTGCTCGATCTTCCCCGTCGTGGTGTTCCAAATCCGGACGGAGTTGTCGATCGAGCCAGAAACCACACGTGTCCCATCACGCGAAAATGCAACACACCACACCGGATCTAAATGACCGTTCATTTCCCGCGTTGACTTTCCGGTAGCCACATTCCAGATCCGCACTGACTTGTCAGCCGAGCCAGATGCGATCTGTTTCCCATCAGGCGAGAAGGACACGCTAGCCACCTGACCCAAATGTCCCTTCAGCACGCGCTCTATCTCCCCCGTGTGGGCATTCCACATCCGGATCAAGCCGTCCTCTGACCCAGACACAACCAGTGTCCCATCAGGCGAGAATGCCACTGACCACACCCAACCTGAATGTGCTGTCAGCTCACGCTCTCTCTTTCCCTGAATCACACGCCAAACACGAGTGAAGCTTGACATCCTGTGTCTCCTGTCACTTGACAGTGCACCCGATTCAGTCTCCGATTCTCTGGTAGTCACATCCCAAATCCGGACTGAGCTGTCCCAAGCGCCAGAGACAATGTGTGTGGAGTCAGGTGAGAATGCAACAGATGACACGGCACCTGCATGTCCCTTCAGCACATGCACTATCTCTCCCGTCCTCGCATGCCAGATCCGGATGGAGGAGTCGAACAAGCCAGCCACAATTTGTGTCCCTTCAGGCGAGAAGGAAACGGACTTCACCGGACTCAAATGACCTAGTCTAAGCTCTGCCTCCCCGCTAGAGGCATTCCAGACACGGACTGAGCCATCATGTGAGCCGGACACCACACATGACCTGTCAGGCGAGAAAGCGACGGACATCACCCAACCTGAATGCCCCTTCAGTACGTGCTCCATTTCTCCCCTCGTTGCATCCCAGATACGCACTGTCGTATCTTTCGACCCAGACGCGACAAGTGTACCATCAGGCGAGAAAGCCACAGAATACACCTGATCTGAATGCCCCTCCAGCTCCCGCTCTGTCTCTCGGGAACTCGCATTCCAGATTCGGATGGACTTCCCCGAACCAGACATGAGACGCGTCCCGTCAGGCGAGAAAGCCACAGACAGAACCCAATCCGCATGACCCTCATATATGCCCATCGTCTCTCCCGTAGTTGCATCCCAGACTCGTACTGATCCGTCTAGCGAACCAGATACGACCTGTGTCCCATCAGGAGAGAACGCAACGCACTCCACCGCATCAAAATGCCCCTCCAACATGCGCGCCATCTCTCCAGTAACCGTATTCCAAATACGAACCGACCTGTCCCCTGACCCAGACACAACTCGGCTGCTGTCCCTAGAGAACATGACAGAAGCTACACGTCCACGGTGTCGCATGACATGCTCTGATGTCAGCTCCCATGTATCCACAAGGCCAACTAGGACTTTAGCTCCAGGTACATTACAGAAGGATGTTGCATATTTCTGCCGTAGTAGAGACCATTTAGGAATCCAGGTAAAGGCAGAGTGATATGTGTTGAGGCAGTGATGGTTAATGGCCTCAGAGCCCATCTGGAGGCAGTGGCGAGCATCATCAAACAGCACTGAGTGCTTTTTGGGTATCATTGGGTATTTCTGTTAAAGTAGTTAGCTGGCATTCTTCTCCACATGGTGCACTTACCAATGTGGCTTCTTTAGCATTACGAAGAGACCTGACACCTGATTCCAGCTCCCCAATTGCACCGAGGCACTCAAACCAGTGCAATAGATGTGTATCAGCAAATTCAGAAACACAGTTGAGTATTGTTGACAGCTCTCCAGAAGACACTGCTTCTAGAAGATGAAATGCCCAATGTATGCATGAGTATCTGAGGGAAGTTGAAATCATACCCGGATCTTTTATTTCATGGGGGAGTCTTCCAATTCTCTCCTCAGGCAAATTGCAGATGTTACGTCTAAGAGAGTGGTTCAACAGTTCAAGGCACTTGATGGTGAGCATTTGGTGACCCCTTGTGTAGTCTACGCCATGTGCTTTGCAGCGATCTGGATTCGCGATGAATTCACGGAAAGAGGCGTGAAAAATGTCGACGTGATCATGGTCATTAGACGGAATATGAATAACTGAGTTAAATGGAGATAGATCATCTCTAGCCTCCTCGTTCCGCAACAGGAAGGCAATGCCAGTCACGGAGAGCGGAGTTTGGAGAAGGACGACAGCGACAAGTACGTCGTGTCTCGCGGACTTCTCCCCCTCACTGAGATGATCGTGGAACGCCTCTTTCATTATCAAATCGTAGAAACTGTCCAGGGACGGGAGAGGCAGCACCGAGCGTGTCAACCGGGTTAGCCGCTGCCTCGCACTCGCTCCCCTCTGGCTGATATATCGCACGGCAGTCGCAGCAAATATAAATAACCCATCTGACTTTTCAAGAAGACTCTTGATCTCGGCCTCAGTTGGCCAAGGAAAGGAATATCCCCGAGATTTCGCGATCTCAGAGAGTGAGGATATAAGATAAGTCTGAATATCTCGTTGTACATCGCGTTTGGCCACCTCGTGAAGAGTGAATTCTTTGGGTCGGCGGGAAACGTCACCACGAAAAGCAGCCACGATCCAGTCTTCCGGTCGACTTGTGATGAAGAACTTGAGAGGGATGTCCACATCAACATTAAGGATGGTCCTGATCAACGATATGATTATCCATTGCTCAGAGGTGGAACATTCATCGATACCGTCGACCACGATAATGTAACGACTGTCCGTTTTGCTCTCAATGGTGCGCTTCATTGGGTTAATGATCAGGGAGTTGAACTGGTCATTCACAGAGTTGAGATTGGCCACCTCGGGTTTGCTCGCAAGAACCTCGCATATCGCTGACCGAATATTAGAGTCAGATCGAGCAAGCATGCTGGCGATCGTAGGGATAATGCGGGATGCCTCCTTCAACGCAGAGCGAGAGCAGAAAAAGCTCGCCCCAAGCTTCTTTTGCACGTCCAGACGCTGGCACAAGGTGTGAGCGATGGTGGTTTTGCCTGTTCCTAGGAATCCATTGAACCAGTAGACTGGTGGAGCGGAAGCATCGTGTGCCCAAGCCTCGACGTCAGCCAATATCTGCACACGGGTGTCTTCCATGCACCCGTGGGGTTCGTCGCCTTCGGCGCCATAGCGGGTGTCATAAGAGGCACGCTCTGAGGGTTTGAGCAGCGCCAAAGGATCGGGCGGAGGATCTAAACAGAGAATGTGAGGACGAAGGTGAAGGCCGAAAGGGATCACTGCACGCACTGTTGACAATCGAAGTACTGTTGACAATCGACGTACTGTTGCCAATTGGCGTACTGTTGATAATCGGCATATTCACGCCTCCATTTCCATCTGCAACGGAACGCGTGTGTTCAGCTCTGCGAAATCTGGCTTATGGCTCAACAAACACGCTTACGGATGTTGACCTGTTTCCAGTCAAGGGTTACGCCTCCGGAGGAAGACGTGGACTGAGGATTGGAATGAGAGGTTTCCGACATAATACTGCTTGGTAGGTGCCTCAGGTGTTGGTGGGAGGAACAATGCGCCGAAACCAGAGCCTTGAAGTGTGCTGTTCAGGTCCGCAGACGGAGGCGATGCCAGCGCCAGAACGTCAGGTTAGCGAATAGAATAATGGATGGTAACAATTGCTGTGAGTAATTCAACTCGTTCTTTCCAGTCTTTGGCATCGGTAGGCCTTCGTTCTTAGGGTAGCCTATTTAATTTGCAGGACCTTATAATAAAACATTCCCGTTAAATTGTACAAATTCACAGATAAATGATGGGTCTTTCTGAGCAGATGGTCACGTCCGTTTCCGATGCGTTGATGAAGCGGGCCAATAACTCAAGACGCCATGCTACTGTGTTATCACTGTAGTAACCGTTGCTCATGTCACATAAGGGTACAACAAAGCACGATTGCTGTCATTTCAAAGAATCAGTAAGATCGGTTGAACGAAGAGGTGAGCTATGTAATATATCGGACGCTTACTTGGCGTAGAAGAGACGTGTCCCTAGAGAACAGACCATATAATGGAACGGAATGGTCTTATACCAACCAATCATTTGAGCACTGGATGAATGCTATAAACCGTAAATGATATCAATAAGGTAAAGGCTGAACGTCACTCGTATGAACGGTGGGTGTGTGATCGAAAGGCGACGCTGCTGTTTGCGAAGTAAGAAATTAGATAGAAAGAAAGGGACAAGCTACTAGAACATATATTTTCAGTAGGCGTGTTTCTCATGTTCGGACTTGCATCATTTAGTTTGGTTCCCAGGTAGAGCTGTCAGGTATCAAAGTGTAGTGTGCAAGTCTTGTAACACCATGAACTGACTACTCTCCTTTCAAACCTTCATATTGATGTGCAACAAGGATAATAACCTCTTCTTCTGCTTTACAACTTCCACACGTCCTTCTCCATGACTTGTCTTCTACACCATCATTCTGGTATCCATACCCTCCAAGCTTCTGCAGCTGATTCTCTTCTCACCATAAAGTGCATCATGTTGTGTTAAGGTGTTAAGAGGGAAGGAGAGAGAGTTGGTAGACAATAATTCAATGATAGTTTAATGTAAGGGATGTGGGTGGCCTTTGATTTGACAAGCAATGGAATATTCTATTCAGAATATTATTCCCCAATGGGAATACCAAGTCAATATTCAAACTAGTGTAGTACAGGAGTCTGGAGGTATATATACAGGGTCAAGTATCTACATTGGGACATTGAAAGGAATTACTATCATGTGAAGGAAGGAAAAGGTTCAATGTTCAGTATCTGTCAGGGAATGACCCCTAGTCTTTTATGTTCCCTTTTTCCTTTTCATCTCATTATACTATACTTCTTATTTTATTCCCATGTTGTCCAAGCCCCACCCTGCAAGTGTTTACTTCCAATAGTGTGGCTTGCTTATGTTATAGCCATCAGCTACTATATAGTTAGTCACTTAGGTAAGGGAATATTTTCTCTCTTGGATTCCCTCTATCTAGTTCCTGTGTGATATTCCACAGTGCCCAGAGGCTCTCCTTACAGTATCAGTGTGTTCTTAGTGTTGTAGAGGTGGCCTCAGTGTGCCAGGGAGTGCCTTGGTATTGCAAAGGTACCTTGGTATCAATGTTGGTGCTTTGGACATGGTTCAGGTGGGGTGGTATGGTTGTGGGAATGTTCAGACATCTGAGGGTATAGGTGGTTATTGGGATATAACAGCTAGCAAGGCTAAAGAATTCCTTTTTCAAGACACATTGTCAGCTCAGCTCATATTATATAAATATAATGAATCTCCATTTTACATTTGGTCCACCCATGCATTATCTTGAAAAGTGTATATAGGTCTTGACCCATGGATCTCATATAAAGGTGTTAAAGTATGATCTACTGAGCCTCAGTTCACTCGGTTGTACCGACCAAAGTCCAGCGTACCATATTACAAGTTACAGATTCCCAAGTCTTACAAGTACATTCAGCTCAGCTCAGCTCAGCTCAGTTCAGTACCTCACACTTCAATTATACCACATCTGACCTTGGCTCATTGGACCAAGCCGAACCACCCAAACCAAGAGCATGTGTGCATGCACTTAACAAAAGGCCTCACAGCTAATTGTAATGATAATGTGATACTCAGAATTCAAGTCAAACATTTGAAGGATTAATTGTGAGAATACTATCAAAACAACTATGTGAATTAGTCTTCTGCACCTGCCTCCCAACCAGACATCACAGAAACTTCCTCTGGATCTCTGCAGAAAGTCAATTTCATAGAACAGTACAAGAACTGCCCATCTACTTTGAAGGATGAACTCAAAGAGCTTTACAAACTACCAAAATAAGATTTTGGCACATGCAATCCCATAAAATAGTAGGCTGGGTATTGTTCACAGTTTCCAAACCTTTCTCATTAAGCTTAGACATTCTTTCCATTCTAGTTGACTCATCCTTCCTTATCTAGCTTACAAGGTTCAGCTGTTGCTGTTGAGCATATATTGTCCAGATGTCACAACACTATTCCCCTTTATCATGCAACCCTTGACCTGGATACTATTAGGACTTTCATACTAGTGAAATAGCAGCTTCAACTTGCCCATACCATGATTAATGAGCTTCTCGGTGATAATCATGGGGAACTTGTTCTTTATGTTATACTTGCCTGTCTATCAATATTTCTGGGCCTTGCAAACATTACTTTCACCACTGTAGAGCTCTTTATTATATAGTTGATAACTTACTTAACCCAAATGATTTCCGTACCACACTCGTCGTGCGGCCGTCATGTGACTACCGTACCGTTAGTGCCGTTCCGTCAATTGTGTACGGTATCACTAAAATACGGACAATACCGTAACCTACCCGTACACCGTACGGAGGTACCCATATACGGTTACGGTAATCATGTACATATGTTAAACACCTAAGGAAAACTTATCCTAACCACATCACCCACCTCCTCCCTTTAAAAAAGATACTTGAATTCTGCCTGCCATCAGGGATATCAGACAGCCTTACAAACATCCAACCACTGAGGTGGAAAAATGTAAGGCCAAAGCTCTTGAGAGGTTGCGGGTGCCAGAAGTGCAAGCAGAAAAGGTGCTTGTCGTGGCAAAGGAAAAGCAGTACAAGGAGGCAAGGAACATAGCGAAGAGGGAGAGAGGCGGTGTGTCAAGAAAGAGGCTATAGCGGCATCACAGGAAAGGGTTGCAACCGAGGAAAATGTTGGAGCAGCCTAGAGGAGATCCAGGGCCTAGAAAAACCCCAAAAGTCAAAAGAGGCGGCCTTTAAGTGATTTGCACCACACGGCACGGAGATTTCGAGTTTTTGTGCAGTCATTGGAGTAGCGTCTCGGTTTCAAGTGAGTGAAAAGCGTTTTCACCAATATGCTATTTTTATTGACTAGCACCTTTTGCCAAGAGTTTCGGCTGTGGAGACTCTGGCAGCATCACTGGACGGCAAGCAACAACAGGAGAACCAAAGACGTAGGCTTGCCGACTGTCTTGTGATTTCTGAGTGTGCGCTGCTGATGAGTTTGCATAAATTTCGCATGGCATTCTGACAGCAATTTCCATGTCGGGAAATCGCGGTTGCCCTGGCCCAGAAAGGGAACAAGGGTTTGTCAGCGCATACGTCGTCGATGTTGTATGCCGT